>JABUQX010018184.1:35000-96774 GCA_015478945.1 Trachelipus rathkii
CACACACACACTCACTTACACATATAACGTATAATTTATTAAAACATTTTGTTTTAATTAAGCACGTACATTTATATTACTCATTCAAATATAACTAAGTATTTAAAAATTCGTAAAACTTCTATAATAAATCAATCTTATCTTTGAACAAAGAATTTATTATTAACTGTTAATACTTTTTGTTTATAAATTTTATAACTATCAAGTTTTAAAATAACTTTTACTAAAATTTTATGAAATTTTATTAAAAACATATATTTTACTTACCTTAAAGCAATAAATCAGTAAGGTCAGCCCCTAGCACCCCTCTACACCAAGCTATGCCACGTTTTGTTCTATTGACTTACTGCTTTACATCATCTTTAGCCATGTAATAAGTATAAAAATAACAAAATAAGTTCTTCTCTGCTAACATAACATGTATTTTATTAAAATCTTTCTAAGTTTTTATTTAAAAATAACAATTATTCACTTACATTTATATTATTCACTCGATGTTAACTAAAAATATTTCAAAGTTTTTTAAATAATTCGGGTTTTCTTTATTATTATTATTATTATTTCTATGTACATTGACAATCCATCACGAGAAAACACAACAACCCGCACTCCTTACAGATACGAAACTGACCTCTCTCTGTAAAATGTGTTGTAGGATAATCCTTTTTGTATCCCGGGGCGATTTAGGCCTAATTCCAGGTCAAAATATATTTCAAACTGACCTTTTTTCTGTAAAATGTGGTGCAATAACTACGTTAGGCCTAAATTTAGGCCTAAATTTAGGATAAGCCTTTTTGTATCCCATGCTGATTTAAGCCTAATACCAGGTCAAAAGGTAATTCCAGTATAGACAAGAATCATTGTTATTATTATTTTTATAAATATATTTCAAACTGAAACATGCTGGATCGGTAAGATCCTTTAAGCATGTAAGAAGGAAATGTTTTCCTTACTTGTGATTGGTCGGAGTAGTTTTCCCCTAGTTCATAAGCTAACCAACAAAGGCAGCCAACCCCGCACCCGCAGGTGCGACCCGCCGCGTCCCCGCCCGCCGCGTCCCCGCCCGCCGCGTGCGCCCGCAGGCGCAATATTTCCGCGTTCCCGCCCGCCGCGTGCGCCCGCAGGCGCAATATTTCCGCGTTCCCGCCCGCCTGAACCGGTGGTTCGAATCCGCAGCCCGAAATAAAAGGTGTCTTCATAGCCCGAACGTGGATGTGAGCGTATGTCAACCGGAGTAACCCGGGTTTCCGGTCCTTTAAGTACTAATTACCAGAGAACTCCCCATCCCTATTGGTAACGTGAACCTCTGTATGTTAAGGTTTCATACCTTCATCATACAATAACACCTGAAGTACATGCGCTTAATACACTGCGCTATGAGGACACCTACAGTTTTTAGCTTTATTACCTTTATACGTACACATTCTGTGACTTTGGTCATGTTACGTTTAAATTAATAAATGGCAACCCAAATAAAAATGGTAATGAAAGAGTAATACAAATAAATATTTTATTTTAGTAAAATATACATATATTATAAAACAAATAGAGGGTATCAAAGATGACGCCATCAAAGATGAGTCATCAAAGATGAGCCACCAAAGCTGAGGTACCAAAGCTAAGTTATTAAAGTTAAGGAATCAAAGCTGAGGCAACAAAAGCTGAGGCATCAAAGTTGAAACATCAAAAGCTGGGCCATCAAAGTTGAGGCATCAAAACTGAGGCATCAAAGTTGAGGCATCAAAAGCTGAGGCATCAAAGTTGAGGCATCAAAAGCTGAGGCATCAAAGTTGAGGCATCAAAATATCGAGTGGGTGGGTGCGTAAGTGTAAGTGTGTATGTGTGTGTGTGTGTGTGTGTGTGTGTGTATGTGTGTGTGTGTGTGTGTGTGTTCTAAATAATAATAACAATAGGCATGAAGTAAATAAAACTAAGTATAATAATAAAATAAAAATAAAATGTTTTAATAAATTATACGTTATATGTGTAAGTGAGTGTGCATGTGGGTGTGTGTGTGTGTGTGTGTGTGTGTATGTGTGCGTGTGTGTGTGTGTGTGTGTTCTAAATAATAAGCGCCTGGCCAACAGGCGCACGGCGGGCGAACATGAAATATTGCGGCACGGGCGCACGCGGCAGGCGAACGGAAATATTGCGCCTGCGGGCGCACGCGGCGGGCGGGGACGCGGCGGGACGCACCAGCGGGTGCGGGGTTGGCTGACTTTGCGGGTGGGGCTCATGCTGAGCCCTGGTGGTTAGCTTATGAACTAGGGGAAAACTACTCCGACCAATCACAAGTAAGGAAAACATTTCCTTCTTACATGCTTAAAGGATCTTACCGATCCAGCATGTTTCAGTTTGAAATATATTTATAAAAATAATAATAACAATGATTCTTGTCTATACTGGAATTACCTTTTGACCTGGTATTGAGGATTAAGTGGAATGGAGTCGTTGAAATAACTACTTTAGGCTAAATTTAGGCCTAAATTACGTAATTATTGCACCACATTTTACAGAAAAGGTCAGTTTGAAATATATTTTTGACCTGGATGAAACCATCACCCCGGATACAAAAAGGATTATCCTACAACACATTTTACAGAGAGAGAGGTCAGTCTCGTATCTGTAAGGAGTGCGAGTTGTTGTGTTTTCTCGTGACTGTCAATGTACATGAAATAATAATCATAATATTAAATAGGGTCTAAGGGCTGGAAAAAAAGTATGAAATATTTTTAGTTGACATCGATAAAATAAATGTAAGTGAATAATTGTTATTTTTAAATAAGAACATTTTAATAAAATACATGTTATGTTATGTAGAGGAACTTATTTTGTTCTTTTTATACTTATAACATAAAAAGATGTAAAGCAGTCAGTCAATAGAACAAAACGTGGCATAACTTGATGTGTAGAGAGGTGCTAGGGGCTGACCTTACTGATTTATTGCTTTAAGGTACGTAAAATATATGGTTTTAATAAAATTTCAAATTTTAGTAAAAGTTATTTTAAAACTTGATAGTTATAAAATTTATAAACAAAAGTATTAACAGTTAATAATAAATTCTTTGTTCAAAGATAATGATTGATTTATTATAGAAGTTTTAAGAAACTTTGAAATAATTTTAGTTATATTTGAATGAGTAATATAAATGTACGTGCTTAATTAAAACAAAATGGTTTTAATAAATTATACGTTATTTGTGTAAATGAGTGTGAGTGTGTGTGTGTGTGTGTGTGTGTATCTGTGTGTGTGAAAATATGGGGGTGTGAGTGTAGGTGAATATGTGTGTGTAAGTAAATCTGTGTGATGAGTGTGGAAGTAAATCTGTGTGTGACTGTGTGTGAGTGTAAATGTAAGTGTCTATGGGTAAATGTAAGTGTCATAGTGAATGTGTGTATAAGTGTCATAGTGAATGTGTGTATAAGTGTAAGTGTGTGTGTGTTTGAAAGCTATAGTATGAGTGTAACTGTAAGTGCTATGGGTAAAATGTAAGTGTCATATTGAATGTGTGTATAAGTGTCTGGTGAGATATTGTGTATAAGTGTCTGTAGTAGATGTTACAAAATATTAATAACAATGCATGAAGTAAATATTAAAAAATAATAAAAATAAAAATAAAATAATAAAAATAATAGAAATAATAAAAATAATAATAAAAATAAATAAAAATAATAATAAAAATAAATAAAAAGTATTAAAACGAAATAAAAAACATAATGTTAATAAATATATAGGGTTCAACTAATCACAACATATGGGGTTAAAGCTGGTAAAGCAGAAAGATTAAAACAGTAGCTTGAAGTTAAAGCAGTAAAGCAGAAAAGTTAAAACAGTAAGCAGAAAGTTAAAGCAGTAAAGCAGAAAGTTAAAGCAGTAAAGCAGTAAAACAAAAGCATACTAATCCCTTAGGTGTTAGGTAACACCTCTATTGATTTACTGATTTACTGCTTTAAGGTATGTAATGTATATGAGTTAAAGCGGTAAAGCAGAAAGTTAAAGCAGTAAAAACAGAAAGTTAAAGCAGTAAAACAGAAGAGTTAAAACGGTAAAGCAGAAAGTTAAGCAGTAAGCAGAAAGTTAAAGCAGTAAAGCGGTAAAACAAAAGCATACTAATCCCTTAGGTGTTAGGTAACACCTCTATTGATTTACTGATTTACTGCTTTAAGGTATGTAAATATTAAACAGTAAAGCAGAAAGTTAAAAACAGTAAAACAGAAAGTTAAAGCGGTAAAGCAGTAAAACAAACACATACTAATCCCTTAGGTGTTAGGTAACACCTCCTATTGATTTACTGATTTACTGCTTTAAGGTATGTAATGTTAATAAATATGTGTGAGTTAAAACAGTAAAACAAATAAGTTAAAAAACAGTAAAAACATGGGTTAAAGCAGTAAAACATGAGTTAAAGCAGTAAAACAGTAAAACAAAAGCATACTAATCCCTTTAGGTGTTAGGGCCCACCTCTATTGATGTAGTGATAGTACTACTTTAAAATGTGTAAAGAATTTGTTTTTTAATAAGGTTAATTAAATTGAGGGTAAAACAAAAAATGTTTATGAGCTCTGGTTTTCTGTATACAACTAAATTTTAAAGATTGACTTAATTAAAAGTACTGTGTAAAGATGTCTGTATTAATTACGGTTTGGGTTATAAATGTTTTTAATAAATGTTTAAGTGCCTATTAGGGGGCTAAGATGACCATGGAAGACCAAAGGTTTGGTATCGTGTGTTTATACGTGTGTATAAGTGTAAATGTAAGTGTAAGTGTAGGCTAGGTGTTGGATTAGGTTAGGTTAGGTTAGGTTAGGTTAGGTTAGGTTAGGTTAGGTTAGGTTAGGTTAGGTTAGGTTAGGTTAGGTTAGGTTAGGTTAGGTTAGGTTAGGTTAGGTTAGGTTAGGTTAGGTTAAGTTTATGTTAGGTTAGGTTAGGTTAGGCTAGGTTAGGTTGTAGGCTGGGTATAGGGTATCAGGGAAGGTAAAGGCAGAATATCAGAGATAAACAAAGGTTAATATATATATATATATATATACATATATATATATATATATATATATATATATATATATATATATATATATATATATATATATATATATATATATATATATATATATATACTACCCCAAGCCTCTCTCTCTCTCTCTCTCTCTCTCTCTCTCTCTCTCTCTCTCTCTCTCTCTCTCTCTCTCACTCTCTCTCTCTCGCTTTGTAGATGCGCGCACATGTCTGGTTTATGGCTTGACTGGAACAGTAAAACGTGTTACTTATCAACACGCGCTGTAATTCCAAAAATAAAAAAATTAAAATAATGAAAATAATTACGTTACTAAAAATAATTAAAATAATATTAAAAATAATAAAAATAATTAAAATAATTCAAATAAAAATGAATAAAAATAATTCAAATAAAATAAAATAAAATTATCGAAATTATAGAGAATAATAGCACGGCCGTCTGCCTTCCACGTGCTTTAACAGTTCGAATTCAAAGATTTCGTTTCACGTGGTGATTCTCAGGATGAGAGGTTATAACAAAAATAAAATAAAAATAATAAAAATACATAAATAATTAATTAATTCAAATAATTAAAATTCAATTAAAAAATGATTCAAATAAAAAAATTTTCAATGTCTCAAACACATCTAAAATTGTAACTACTTCAATTTTTTCAGTTTATGACTCTCTCACTCCCACTCTCTCTCTCTCTCTCTCTCTCTCTCTCTCTCTCTCTCTCTCTCTCTCTCTCTCTCTCTCTCTCTCTCTCTCTCTCTTTCTTTCTTTTTTTTTTATATATATATATATATATATATATATATATATATATATATATATATATATATATATATATATATATATATATATATATATATATATATATATATATATATATATATATATATATATAAATTATTATTATTATTATTATTATTATTATTATTATTATTATTATTATTATTATTATTATTATTATTATTATAATTATTATTATTATTATTATAATTATTATAGGGAATTCACGGACTCGGTTAAATTGACCTGATTTCAAAATATCTCATTACCAGATCTCACGTTTGGTCCTGGGGACTAAAGGGCATAAAGTTGACCGCGTGGTAAGGGTTCGTATCCTTTCGGTGGCTATATATTTTGATTTATGAACGGAAAGAACGCGAAACGGTGAAGACGATAAGGCTTGAGGTGTTAAGGAAGTTTAAGTGTAGATGTAAATGACGGTGGAAAATCGTGGCATGACCACGTGGGCACAGGTGTGTGTGTGTGTGTGTGTGTGTGTGTGTGTGTGTGTGTGTGTGTGTGTGTGTGTAGCTACCTTAGCTATTGGCCTTTCTACTTAGCGGTTCTTTGTGCGTGGTTCTTTGCTACGAATGCGACGGACTCCGCGGAACTTGTTAAAAAACGCGACGATTAAACGCGACAACGACGATGACTGCGACGATTAAACGCGACGAACGCGACGATGAATTTGCGATTCATCCCGACGAACGCGACGATTGAAAATAAATTAACAAAACGCAATATAAAACAAAATGGCGGACGCAAGTCAACAAGGTTGTTAAAAGGTCCATGAAAGAACATGAACAAAATAAAATCTAAAAAAATAAAAAAAAAAAAAAAAAAAAAAAAAAAAAAAAAAAAAAAAAAAAAAAAAAAAAAAAAAAAAAAAAAAAAAAAAAAAAAAAAAAAAAAAAAAAAAACACCCATGAAGGTAGCTGAGTAAAAAATAGGGCCAAAAAATTCAAGGTAAGGTAAAAATACCGTTGGTCAAAATGACCAGCGGTCAGTCAAGGTCAAAAAGGGGGCGGAGCTACGGTGTCCAAAATGGACCTCCTACTACTAGTCTTAATATTACATAACAAAATCATATGTCATAAAGAATATTCAGTTCTTCAAAATAAGAGAAAATAGAATTACTACTAAAGTGGGAGGATTCAGATAAGATATGGGATAACCTTTTAGAAGGTGCTATGGATCATAAAGTAGGAAAATGACGACGGCGAATGGGGTCCAGTTGGGGACAATCAATGAAAATATGGTGAACAGATTGCGGGGTATGGCGACGGTAAAATGTGCAGATAGGAGGATGGTCCCGTCACATATAGTGGCTGTGAGTGATATTGCTGTGACCAATACGGAGGCGTGCAAGTGTCCACTCGTGTAAGCGTTTACGTCGGTGAGAGAAAGACCACTCACCAATGTTCGGCTTTATATTTCTAAGTTTCGCATCTCGCTGATCACTCGTCCAACACTCTTGGCAATAAGACAGGAAGCCTTGTCGGAGAGAAGGATAATAATCAGTTGATGGGAGTCGACCTTGTCGAATGGCATTCGGGAGGTACTTAGAACAGCTCCGAAAAGAAGAGGTGCCATTTTGGTCTCTCTGACAGCGATTTCGTTGCCACTTACCACTACGTGAGAGGGGGTCCAACATAGTATAATTTGTTTCTTACGAGAGTGGAGCAGCTGAAGAAATTGTTGTACAGCGGATACTTTTGTGTTTTTAGAATAGGGGGCTTTAAGTGCTTGGAGGGCGCTGAGCGAGCCTGAATAAAAGAATAAAAGAATAGAATTTGAGAAAGGGTAATCATTACAGCCATTAATTCTGCCGTAAAAATTGAAGCAAGAGGGGGGGGGGAAGGTATGGGAGAGGTTGCGGTCAGGAAAGATAGCAGACGCACCCACACTGTCCCTTGTTTTAGAGCCATCAGTAAACACTGGAGTAAATCCACCGTGAACTGGGGAATGAGACAGGAATGATGCCTTTAACAAGGCAGCGGGGTGGCTAGATTTGTAGAGAGAGGTCAGAACCAGGCAAATCGTTGGAGCAGGGAACAGCCAAAGTGTATACTCTTCATCAAAAGAGAACGGCAGCACCATTTTCAAAGGACTGTTGAGGAAGTTAAGGATGTTTTAAACCGTGTTTGCAAATGACCAGTAAGGAGGATTCTGGTATCTCTCGCAGAATCGGTGTTAGAGCAGATGGTGTTGGGGTTTGAAAGAGAAGATAACTTGTGCACATGATGTATTTCCTACGAAGAGAGAGTGACATCACGTCCTATTAAACTTCAAGACTTATCCGGGGGGACGATTGGAAGGCTCCGTTGGAGATACGGATCGCCTCGTTTTGGATGGGATCTAACAGGTATAGTAGAGTTGAAGAGGCCTGACAATTTACCAAGCAGCCATAATCCAGCTTCTATGGGATTAAGGAGGTGTGAAGACCTTAAACTGTGGGGGTGGGGAAACTCCCGCCAGCGGGCGCATTTGCGGCCGCCACCTCATTTTATTCCACCCGAATGTTCTTGTTTTCGTATGTACAAATAATATAATATATTTCTACATCCGAAAACAAGAACATTCGGGGGGAATAACAAGAGGTGGCGGGCGCAAATACGCCCGCGGGCGGGTTTCCCCACCCTTGCCTTAAAGGGACTTCCGATCAACACCCCAAGATTTTGAACGAGATGACGTAATAGGTCAAGCACGCTATGAAAAGCCGTTTTCAGGAGTTTAATATGCGGCGCGTATGTTAGGTGGTCATCTTGAATGAGTCCTAGAAATTTGACTTGTGAAGTTACAGGAATGGGTGAATCATATAAGACTAGGTTCGCGGGAGGAAGGTGGCAGGTTCTTCGACTCCCTTTTTTCCTAAATAGTACTACTGAGGTTTTTGGTAGGTGAGAAATGAAAGCCATTGGAATTACCCCATTGTGAAATATTCTCAATAGCTAGTTGAGGTTGACTTTTTCTCCATTAATTTACAGGTATGACAGGTCAGAGAAATTAATCTTTGGTTGTCCGTGAACTTCGGATCTTTCCCAGGTTTGGGAATAGGGATTACAAAAGCTGTAGTCCAAATAGATGGAAAAAAATTCGATCCAGATTCTGTTACGCAGATCCAGCAAACACGCTGATGCCGAGGTGTGAATATAACGGAGCATTATGTACGAAATAAAATCTGGGCCAAGGGCACCGTCTTTGTTGTTTGCCAGTTCAGTTTGATACTCTGCAAGTGTAAAAACACGGTTATAGGTATGACCTTCCTCTTTCGCTGTCGAAAAGTCTGGAAGTGCAGTGTTAATTCTCAATTTTTGAAAGGCTTCAGGATAGCGGAAAGAACTCGAGTGGCTAGTAAAAATATAACCTAATGCATCTGCAACAACTGTAGAAGCAGAGATCGTATCGGTTATATGAGGTTCATAACGGAGGACTGTGGGTGAAGAATTTTTGGAGTGGCGAGATATTTTCTGTGCAACTTCCACACTAAAGAAAGAGGAGTTGACAGTCGGGGTTTAAGTTCGAAAGTATTGCTTACTTGTTTGGCGATTAATTCGACGAGATCTTGCCGCAGCTGAATTAAAATAATTATGTTTGGGGTGGTGCGGGTCCTTTTGTATTGCCTGTAGAGTTTTTTCTTCTTTCGGATAGCTTGTGCACACTCTTGGGACCACCAAGTCGTTACCGAACGCCTACCTTCGGAAGATCGCGGAATGCAAGCTTCCGCTGCTGTGATGATAACTTGTTGGAAGAAGTTAAAGACATCATCAATTGTCTGAAACCGCTTATTGAAGGGAGAAAGTGGGATAGATGTGGACTGATGAAAAGAAGACCACTCCGCTCAGTCATAACGTCAGCTGAAATTGGGTTTTAACACTGGACTCGGTGCAAGTTAAGGCTATTTTATAATGGCCAGTAAGGAAATATCGATACAGGAAAAAGAGTGTGTATCTAAACGTTCATATGTAGGGAGTCCTGTGTTAAGGCATCCCAGGGAAAAGGGGGTTAGAAGATCTACAAGGATTTAGACGGTGGCCAGGGTCGCCCATAAGGAGTGGTGAAGGTTGAAGTCTCCTAGTACAGCAACGGGAGTGGGGAGCTGCTTAAAAAGATCATCTAAGTCGACCTTAGTAAATTCACTGCTCGGAGCCAAGTAGATCGAGCAGGCAGTAGCAGGTGAATTCGTGCTGCCACTCTATGAAGTCTAGTTTGAAGAGGGACTGGAGAATAGGGAACAGATTTATGAATTAGTATTTCTGCACCTCCTCTATCATTGTCAACTCTTTCTATAAAGGTTAGCGGCGATTTACATTCCCACGATTGGAAGAAGTCACGATGATATAGGCGAAGTTCCTGCAAACATAAGGACTTTGGTGTACATATGTTTATTAGTTGAGCAAGTTCTTCAAATTTAGAGTAGTAGGCACGACAATTCCACTAAAGGAAGGTGGCCATGCTATATTGTTGTAAATGATATGAGGATAGTCTTTTTGAGACAATTATCTCTATGGGGCTAGGCGTGATACTGGAAGTGGATTCAGATGGGGAGGAAAGGCTGAGACGTGGATCTCGAAGGTGAGGAGCAACAAATCCTGGTGGCAAGGAATAGTCGAACAACAGAGGTTTGGGTTGTACGACCGTTTTGGGGGGAGAGTTTTCAGTGATATTTGCTGAAGGGGCTTCGTCATGAATGCGAAGTAAGTTGAGTTCACCCAAGTCCATCTTCCATGGAGGCAGTGCAAACATTTGACACCACCGGAAAAGTGTAACTTTTTTGTAAAGAAGTTAGAGTTGAGATATTGGGATCCAATATGGGATCCGTTGGGTTACGGAGGTCTGACGCTAGAGACTTTGTCAATGAACCATCAGGTGGGTGATTTGGGAAAACTGGACAATTTGTGTTAAGATAGGGAACCTCTATGTCCCTTTTCGTGTCACCAACAGATTTAAAATGCTTGGAGCGTTTGCGGTGTTTGCGTTGACCGTTTTTCATTCGTCTCACTCGGAAGCGCAAGAAGCATTAAAGAAAGAGAGAGAGTGGGTCGTCTCATCAGGCTCCATTTCATCCTCTAAGGCAGTGGTGCCCAACCTTTAGTCTATCGCGAGCAAATTAAGAATTTAAAAGTTTTAGGCGAGCCACACATAGACGACGACCACTAATAAACATTAATTTATTATATATATATATATATATATATATATATATATATATATATATATATATATATATATATATATATATATATATATATATATATATATATATATATATATATATATATATATATATAGTGCTATATATATATATATATATATATATGTAATATATATAAATATGAAATGTCTATATATATATATATATATATATATATATATATATATATATATATATATATATATATATATATATATATATATATATATATATATATAATAATAACAATATATATCTGTGTCTGATGTATATATATGTGTTTTTTTTTTTTTATATATATATATATATATATATATATATATATATATATATATATATATATATATATATATATATATATATATATATATATATATATATATATATATATATATTTATATATATATATTTATATTTTTATATATATATATATATATATATAATATATATATATATATATATATATATATATATATATATATATATATATATATATATATATATATATATATATATATATATATATATATATATACGATACCACCATTCACGGGCAGGCCCTTTTTCAAAAGAGGACAAAACAAAAAAATGAAAGAAAAACAAAGGAAGTAAATTCACCCCGGTCAGCTGTCTAACACCGAACCCTCAGGTGGACGTAGACGCTAGACTTAAAGAGAGGAAGATTCAATACTGTAGGAAAAATGGATGAAGGCAATTAGTTCAACAAAACAGATGTGGCTGGAAAGAAGGAGGCACCACAACGAGTAAACCTTGAGTCTCCAATATTCACACAATACTCATGTGAGAGTAAGGCACCTCTTGTTTTAAGGGCGACGCAGTGGTTGAAGAATGTGAGAGGTCAATTGTCTCGAGCACCTGTTATTGGTAATACCTTTAGAAAAGAGATTGGGCACCAGTTTCACCTCGCAGAAAAGAGGGTCAAGGGAATTAGAAAGTATTGGACAGTTTATTAGCTCTTAGCCTTAACCTCAACCCTATCAAAGGAGGGTGGGACCGGATCCACCTCAAATATGATAACAGTATTACATACAGGGGTGGAGCTAAGACTTATATAACTGGGGTAACTGAGCATAAGAAAAATTAACACCAATCTGAGCAATTCCCAGCTTCAAATGATATGAGGGTCTCCAAGACAATTCACTATTTATGTTTAGTCTAAGAATATTTATGTTGTTTACAGGTGAGACATTAGAGCCGTCGAAGGGGATAGAAAAGTTGGGAGGTGTTTTAGAGAGGGATATGAAGAAGTTGAATTTTTAAAGGGGTTGAATTTCTAAGAATGCGATTAGCCCACAAGAGAAATCGAAACCACATCGGCAAGAGTAAATCGGAAAACTGTAGACGAGTCAACTCTAGATACAAACGAGTGAGATGGAGAGTTGACTCAGCAGCATAAGAGGGAGGAACACCACAATAAACAAGAAAAGAGAAGAGGTTGGTCATTCAACAAGAGCTGAAATGGAACGATCTGAAAGAAAACTTGACAAGGGTAAGCAAAGAGAAGGAGGAAATCCAAAGGAAGGTAGCTTAGAGAGTAGCGATGTGTGTCATACCCTGTCAGAAGCCTTAGGTATTTCAAGCGCTACCAAACAAAGACTCCCCATAGTCCCTAAGGGCAAAAGACCATAGATCAATGATCTTTCTTTCTTTCTTTCTTTATCTTCCTCTTTGCCCCAAGACTGGGGGTAAGGTGCGTGTCATGCATCGGAAAAGAAAAGCAGTAGAAGAATATGACAAAGTCGAAAAGAAAGCCTTACCGCCGCCTCTGTACCATTAATTAGTGAGAACTCGTCACAGACAGAAAATCCACCCTAGAGCTTCACGGAACCGCGACGGACCCTCACTATGGTAAATCGTCAATGTAAGGGTTCATCCCCTGGCCCAGGTGGGCCACAACCATGCCCCGATACAAAACCCCGCCATTCACTCCTATTATGCACCTTTATTCTCGCCTCTGCCAAACACACATTTCTCTCCTTCAGACATTCGTTCACCGACTCAATCCACTTTCTCTTCGGTCTCCCAGCCGGTCGGTTCCTAACACACTCGCCACTATACATCCGCTTAACCAACCGACTATCATTCATCCTTTCCACATGACCAAACCATCTCAACATACTTTCATTTATTCTCTCATTTACCCCTTTCTTCACACCACATCTCTCTAATACGTTCATTCCTCATTTTATCAATTCTTCTCACACCTAGCATGCCCCTAAGATTGTCCATCTGAACACATTGAACTTTAGATCTATACTTCTTATTCCAGACCATAGTCTCACTACTATACAATAGCACAGGTAACAACATACCCTCATGTAAGACTCTAGCGTACTCAAGACTTAGTCCCTTTACATTCACCAACGATTTAATTGCACCAGCCACCTTCTGCCATTCACAACTTTCCTACTAAACTCTGCATCATCCGTTCCCTTCTCATCCAAAATATACCCTAAATATTTAAACTCAGACACTTGTTCCAGCTGCTCACCATCTAACATAACTTCACACTGAGGACTGTCCTCACTCACAACCATAACCTTACTCTAATCTACGTTTACTCAAACCCCCTCTCGCACACACACCTAGCAAATCTCTCTATAGTCTCTCAAGCTGCACTCAGATTCACCACACAGAGACAAATCATCCCGCAAATAATGGGTGGGGCACCCTCCACTCATCTCCATTCTCCATCATTTCCTGCCACCCCCATCTCACTCATCCACCAGATTGCTTTCATAACCCATCCATACACAAATTAACCAAGGAGACATAACACAACCCTGTCTCACTCCGCTATTAATCCTAAACCAATCACCATTGACACCATTTATTCTTACACACGCTTTACTATCGTCATACATACTTTTGATTCCATTCACAAGCCTACCACAACACCATATATCACTAACACCTACCATAAAAACTTTCCCTATTAACTCTATCATACGCCTGTTGCAAATCCATAAAACCTAAATACAATTTATTCTTCTCTCTCATTTTCTCAATCATTTGTTTCAATGTAAAGATTTGATCCACACATCCTCTACCACTTCTAAACGCACCTTGTTCTTCACCAATCAGTCCCTACCAGTCCTCGACACTCTTTCGACTAAAAATACCAGCATATACCTTCCCTACAACACTCAATAAACTTCTTCCCCTATAAAGTTCCCTTTATCTCCCTTACCTTATATAAGGGTACTAATACCGCTCTCTCCAACCCCTTGGAACTATACCCTCCATAAGTGGCTTTATTAAACAACTTCCAAATCCAATCAATCACCATCTGCCTCCGTTCTTGATCATTTCTGGTAATTTCATCTATACCTGCAGATTTACCATTCTTCAACTTTCTCACTCTACCCATTACCTCCTTCTTACTAATAACCTCATCCCCAAAAATACCTATTCCTTCTTGCACCATCAAACCCACACACATTCACTATCACCTCTTCATTACTGTTAATATTGTGCAGATTTTCGAAGTGTTCTTTCCACACTCCCCTCACATCCATTTCATCAGTTACAAAAGCACCATCCCTATTCATTATTCTAAACAGATTTTCCTTATTCTCATTCTTGACCTTTCTTCCTTCAGAAGAGCTTCCTATTCTGTAAGTCCCCATTCATCCTCTTCAAACTGTTCATTTTACCTCTTCTTTTTACGTATGCACCTTTTAGTATTTCTTTTTTCCTCCTTATATAATTCCAAGCATCTTTCTTTTGAGACTTCATCATTTGCTTTTAGTACATTCAACCACGCTTCTTTTTTACCTTTAACCGCTTTCATCACCTCTTCATTCCACCATTCGCTGTTAACATTCTTACTTCCTACTTTAGCACATCCACATACTTCCTTTGCACTACTAACAATTGCTTCCTTCATTTGCCCCCAGATTTGTTCAGTATCAACTTGTTCACATTCAACCGATTTACTAGCGAGCGCTCTTACATACTTATCCTTATTGTCTTGTTCGCTTAACTTCTCACTCTTAATTTTACCTACTTCCTTTCGTATCACCTTCCTCTCCATCCAAGCCCCCACTAACTTAATTTTACATAGAACAACATAATGATCCGATAATCCCATTCCTAAACCCCTCACTGATTTAACATCCAACACATACTTCAACATTTCCTTCTTCACCAACACAAAATCAATCATACTTTTCACTTTGATACCATCTCTACCTACACCAACTCTAGTATACTTATGGATACTCTTGTGTGTTTTAAAGAAAGTATTACTTACACACATACCTCTCTCTTCCAGAAATCAATCACCTTCCTACCATTCTCATTTTCTCCCGCCACCCCAAAACCACCTGTTATACCATCCCTTTTTTGATCACCTATCCAACCATTCAGGTCCCCCAACACTATCAATCTGAAGCTCCTACTCACCCCATCTAGAACATCATTCAGATTATCCCAAAAAATCGTTCTCTTCAACGTTTCTCTCAGATGGACCATACGTCACAACCACACATACCTTGACCTTTTCAAACTTAAATATAAACATTAGAATTCTAGGACTCACACACACAAAGTCTACCATAGCTTTGTGTCACATCAGAATTGCAACTCCTTTTCTTCCCCTCTCATTCCTTTCCACCAGCAGACACACATTTCACACCACACCACTCATTTCACCGTTTCCTTTCATCTTTGTTTCAGTCACAGCGAGCAAATCAAATTTGCCCTTTCTAAATACATCCATCACCTCTCTCCTCTTCTCCTCAACATTTATTCCTCTGACATTCCATGTACCCATACGATTCATACAATTTCGCCGAAAGATAGAAGGCCGTTTACGGCGATCACGACCTTCTCTGGCCTGCATTAGCATTCCTGGCAAGAGATAGATGGTAGTGGGCAGCCAGCCCAACTACCACCATACATTAGTCAATTTCAAGGAGAAGCGGCATACGATATGGGCAATTCTTTCTCCCCACACACAGGGATATGAGTAGTAGGGATGTCTGTAAAGTGTTATCTAGAAGGGTGTACTTTAATCATGTGTATATGATATGTGGATAAATGGTATTCAGTAATATGTTGCCTGGAGGATGAGTGTGTAAAGAATATGAACGCAAAAGAGAAAAGTGCACCATTAAAAATGGGAGGTAATTTCAACACTTTGAGTATGCGTGTACTCTCCCTCTATAATCATATATAATATATATATATATATATATATATATATATATATATATATATATATATATATATATATATATATATATATATATATATATATATATATATATATATATATATATATATATATATATATATATATATATATATATATATGATTAAAAAATGGTAACAGAGAAGACAAAAGTAACACTTACATAAAGATGAAGAACTTGCTTGTAGAATGTTGTTGAAGGCAAATCAAAGGTTGGAAAACTTAAGTTTGTAAGGCAACAAAAAACAAAAACTTCCTCTCTACAGTTAGATAACTTACTATCTAATAAGTACTTAATTACATAATTAGAGAAACTTAACTATTTAACTACAATAAACCCGTTAATACCTGATGCATCAGCTATCAACTAGGTATAAAGGTAACCCTAAATATAGGAGTACCTCCACCACTAACTTAATACAAACGACTTTACCTATCACTATTTGTCACCAAAACAAACCACTTTCTATTCCCACCCTTCACTGTAGCCTTCACCACACGTTATCTGACCTTCCACTATGTCACTATGGAACCTCTGAACCATCCACTTTTCCACTTCTTAACACTACTTATTATTATCCATAATTATTAAACTTAACTATTTGTATATGAAAATTATTTAACAAAGTAAATACTAAACTTAAATCTATTTCTACTCTACAGCCTGACTTTGGTCAGACCCACTAAACAAATAAACTATACTATTCTACAATTCGCCTCTCTTCTTTAACCACATCTCCGTCTTTTATGAGGCCACAACTATCACTCCTGAAATACACAAAATTTATCAATCTTATACCTTTCTCTCCCACACCTTTCACTTGTACAAAACATACACTTAAACTTTACACTGCACTACTCTCTACCTACTACTATTACAACTACTACTCTACCCATCACCACTACCACTACTCCTACATACAAACACTAAAACTAACTCACTACTTCACTCAGGATCAGACACATCTGATTCCCGATCATACCCATACTTCAACAAAAACATTTCTAACACTACCCCTTCACTTTCATAACTAGAAAAATGCTCAAAAACTCTATACAACCACTCCGTATAAAGCTCCCCCTCTTTACGTCTCACCCATCCTTCATTTACATTTTTTTCTTTAGCACCACGCTTACCTTTCTTCTTCTTCTTTCCTTTCTTTCCTTTTTCTCTCATTCCCCCCTTTTCTACACTTACATCTTCACATTGTTGTACTTCCGACTCATTTCTCTTCACTTCCACAACAACATCACTCACTTCTACTTCCCTACACTTCCCTTCTTCTACTTCACTACACGTCACTGTTCCACCACCACCAACACTATTACACTTAACTTCCCCAGCAACATCACTCACTTCCACTTCACGACACTTACCTTCTTCTACTACACTACATTTCACTATTCCAACAACATCACTCACTTCGTTTTTTCCTTCTACTTCTACTTCTACTTTTACACTTTCATTACTCACAAAGCGATTAACACAACCTTTTGTCTTCCCGTTTTTTTCTACATCATCTTCCTCATCACCCATCCACACTCTTACAGGCACCACTACTTTTTCACCACTTTCTCCCATACACTTGTTCACGGGATTTTGCCCTACTATCCTACAAATACTAGCATATTCTTCTTCAATACTCTCCTCCACATCGCACACACTCCTACCTCTTCCCATTCCAACATACCGATGACCACCACCGAGACTGTCCACTACTTGTCTGTCAACACTACCACCATAGAAAATCATGTCATCAACAACATTACTACTACCACTTTCTACCTTATCTACTACCCTACTTCTCCCTCTACTAACACCACCAATACTACCATAACCATCACCACTGTACACACCTCTACCTCTACCTCTCAACGGACATTTATACGCATAATGAAATTTCGACCTACAAATATTACATTCACTCACTACTCCATCCTTACCCTTCACATTCAACAATTGACCACCAATCCACTCTTCACTTCTGGGCCCAGACACATGTTGACTACTCGAATACCAACTACTCTCACTCACTTTGTTTCCAGCACCTCGGTTCTCTACTTTCTTTCCAAAACCCTCACATATGTTTATCAACGCATCTCGAAAGTTACGAAACACCCACTCATCTTTTCCACAATAAGCCAAAACCATTTGTCTTTGACTGTCACTCACATCTGCTCCTTCCAAAAGATGCACACATTTCATATCTTCTCCTAAATCCACTTTACCAACAATCTTACACTTTCTCTCAATCACCTCATATCTGTTCGCATATTCCCTCATTGATTCACCATACTTTCTTTTAATATAGAAGTACTCACTTAACTTGTCGTACCTATCCCTTTGTTTCTCTTTCGCATACCTTTCATCCAACTTCCGTAATATTTCATCCACTCCTTCCTTTTTACCTAACGACTCCCAATCCACTGTCCACACACACTCATAAGCCTTTGCACCCAAACTGAACAAAAGCTCACCTGCAGGTTGTTCAAACTCCTCACCACAAATCTTAAACCACAACTTTACCTTACTCTTCCACACATCATACTCGTCTGCATTCAAATCTCCTTTAAACTCGGGGCATGCTCTACGCACCCTCTTTTCTACAACCACTTCCACTTTCTTTTCACCACCAGTATCACCTTTCTTTTCCATCTTTCACTTCACCACTACACACACCCTAAGCAGACAATGTTATACTACACAAATCTACGTATTCTACCAAGTTCTTCACCATACACTATGCTACCGTCAACAGAGCACACCACTACTCCCAGAAAGAAACGTAACTACGCTCTGCTACCACTGATTAAAAAATGGTAACAGAGAAGACAAAAGTAACACTTACATAAAGATGAAGAACTTGCTTGTAGAATGTTGTTGAAGGCAAATCAAAGGTTGGAAAACTTAAGTTTGTAAGGCAACAAAAAACAAAAAACTTCCTCTCTACAGTTAGATAACTTACTATCTAATAAGTACTTAATTACATAATTAGAGAAACTTAACTATTTAACTACAATAAACCCGTTAATACCTGATGCATCAGCTATCAACTAGGTATAAAGGTAACCCTAAATATAGGAGTACCTCCACCACTAACTTAATACAAACGACTTTACCTATCACTATTTGTCACCAAAACAAACCACTTTCTATTCCCACCCTTCACTGTAGCCTTCACCACACGTTATCTGACCTTCCACTATGTCACTATGGAACCTCTGCACCATCCACTTTTCCACTTCTTAACACTACTTATTATTATCCATAATTATTAAACTTAACTATTTGTATATGAAAATTATTTAACAAAGTAAATACTAAAACTTAAATCTATTTCTACTCTACAGTCTGACTTTGGTCAGACCCACTAAACAAATAAACTATACTATTCTACAATTCGCCTCTCTTCTTTAACCACATCTCCGTCTTTTATGAGGCCACAACTATCACTCCTGAAATACACAAAATTTATCAATATATATATATATATATATATATATATATATATATATATATATATATATATATATATATATATATATATATATATATATATATATATATATATATATATTATGAAGGGGTTATGGTCGCTGTTGAAGAACCACCTTCATTAGCTGAAGACTAGATGATGCTGAAGAGAGTGAGCATTGTCGCGATGAATTGGCGTTTCGTCCCGGGAGGCTGCTTTGGACTCATCAGTGGTGGTCACAGCTCCCTTCCACCAGACGCCACAGAACTCCCCCCAGTGACAATGCCGCGAGCACACTCCGCTCTGCGCACCTGGAAGGACGTTGGTCAGCTGTCAGATGAGAGCTAGGTGTGCACACATTAAAGCCACTGAGAAGGCTTCGACCACTCTGTACTCTTACGTGCAGTTGGTCTGCACCTGCAGTGAGAAGCACAGTACAGGCGTTACAGGATGACCGAACAGAGCAGCGCCCAGCAGAAGAAACTTAAATTGATGTAATGCCGCGTTGAACGATTGTGGTAAAACAAACTCGACAACGAAATGTCTTACCACGGCGAACAACTTTGAGAGAAGATGGGATGCTGGCTGGTGTTCGTTGTGCCACTCCAGTGGCACTAGTCACTCCGGTGGTCACCAATATGAAGGTGGTAAGTGAGTTGACTTGAGAACCACCTTCAATAGAGGGTTATATATTCGTTGTTGAAGAGTTGAAGCGTTGTCACGATAAATTGGCGTTTCGTCCCGGGGGGCTGCTTTGGACTCATCAGTGGTGGTCGCAGCCTCCTGCCCCAGACGCCACAGAACTCCCCCCAGTGACAATGCCGCGAGCACACTCCGCTCTGCGCACCTGGAAGGACGTTGGTCAGCTGTCAGATGAGAGCCAGGTGTGCACACATTAAAGCCACTGAGAAGGCTTCGACCACTCTGTACTCTTACGTGCAGTTGGTCTGCACCTGCAGTGAGAAGCACAGTACAGGCGTTACAGGATGACCGAACAGAGCAGCGCCCAGCAGAAGAAACTTGAATTGATGGGTGTTCATGATTGCTTGCTGGTGTTCGTCGTGCCACTCCATTGGCACATGTCACTCCGGGATCACCAATATGAAGGGGTTATGGTCGCTGTTGAAGAACCACCTTCATTAGCTGAAGACTAGATGATGCTGAAGAGAGTGAGCATTGTCGCGATGAATTGGCGTTTCGTCCCGGGAGGCTGCTTTGGACTCATCAGTGGTGGTCACAGCTCCCTTCCACGCCACAGAACTCTCCCCAGTGACAATGCCGCGAGCACTTTCCGCTCTGCGCAGCAGGACGTTGGTCAGCTGTCAGATGAGAGCTAGGTGTGCACACATTAAAGCCACTGAGAAGGCTTCGACCACTCTGTACTCTTACGTGCAGTTGGTCTGCACCTGCAGTGAGAAGCACAGTACAGGCGTTACAGGATGACCGAACAGAGCAGCGGCCAGCAGAAGAAACTTAAATTGATGTAATGCCGCGTTGAACGATTGTGGTAAAACAAACTCGACAACGAAATGTCGTACCACGGCGAACAACTTTGAGAGAAGATGGGATGCTGGCTGGTGTTCGTTGTGCCACTCCAGTGGCACTAGTCACTCCGGTGGTCACCAATATGAAGGTGGTAAGTGAGTTGACTTGAGAACCACCTTCAATAGAGGGTTATATATTCGTTGTTGAAGAGTTGAAGCGTTGTCACGATAAATTGGCGTTTCGTCCCGGGGGGCTGCTTTGGACTCATATATATATTTATAATTTCTAAAACTATTTAATTCTTAATAAACGAGATAAATCTGAATACGCGAGTCGCGAGCCACATTAGAACGGTACGCGAGCAACATGTTGACCGCGAGCTACGGGTTGGGCATCACTGCTCTAAGGCATATAATCCTTTAGAGAGAGTGTTGAGGTAAGAAATTCGGAAGAGGAGTTATAGGAGGATTCAGAAGAGCTGGAACAATCCTGCAAGCTATCAGAGATTTGGCTGGTGGGGTTTTCAATAGTTGTGATGGTATGGATACAATCTATTGAAGTAGCTAATTTTGTCTCAGGAATAGACTTATGACGAGGTATCCTCTGAGTTGCATTTTTTTTATATCTTGCGTCAGTGTGTTTTGCTTTAGAAATTAATATTTAATCTTAATCTTTAATTAATTTTAATTAATCTTCAGCTTGGTGATCAATCTTTTCTTTGTGTTTAGGAACATCTTTTCAGGAAATTGTGTAACGGTAGGAAACAGATTAGGGGACATAGATGCAGGCCTCTTACGTGAGTTTGGCGAACTCAGTGGGAGTGTATAGGACAGAGTGTCTTGGTAGGAAATCTCTTATAGCTTTGTATTGTATGAACCAACATAGTTTCATTGTTAGTTGGTTAAAAACTAGTACTCGGAGTAGGGTTGTTGATGGCATTTTGAACGGGAGATTGGATCATGGGCTGCTTTTGGATTATTTGGGAAGTCGGTAGTATAAGCAATGCAGGCGGGCAGGTTGCAGTAACTGCTCAAGTTTCGCTAGAATTTAGGGGAAGAGTTCAACTGAAATGGAATTGTGTCGGTGGATTAACACGCGGAGGCAGGGGGATGTTACAATTGCAGCATAAGATTGCCTTTATCTTGTTGGATATATGTCTTTGAGCTGTTGAATGGCATCTCTCCTGCTCAATTTTTGTATGGTACATAACTCCAAAATCTTCTGTTCAAACAGGTAAGACGGGCATTTTAAGGAAGAGGCATTGTGAGGTCCTCCACAGTTTTTGCAGTGTGGTGTGTTATCACAGGGAATGTGAAATTCTTCTCCGCAGACTAGGCATGTGTCATGTGGTCCCCTACAATATTTTTAGGGATGACGACCAACCCGATGGCATTTAAAGCAACGTCTGGGTCGTGGAATAAACGTACGAACACTGTAGCTTGTAAACCCTATTTTCACCTTTGAAGGTGGATAAGGGGTACTAAAGGTCAACAGTAAACGAGGATTTGGGGTATCAGGCGAGTCCCGACGAGGGGGAAATCTATATACGTTTATATCTGGAAATCTTTTCTGCTGGAGATTTCTTAAAATGACAGCAATATCTTCGTTTTTCTGTTCTAAAGAATAAACAGTGCCTTTCGATGTGTTTCTTATTTCATCGGGAGTGGAAATATGAGGGATGTTTCCGAGAAAAGTTAAGGATGACAAGATGGAACTTTGATTCCGAGTATTAGCTTGAACGAGAAGGGACCCATTTCTCATTAATGTGACTGGGGTCTTCAACTCCTAAAGCTTTTCAAGTGCATCGCTAAGAATAATGGTTCTTTGCTCAGTAAGAGCTTTGGAGGTGGTGGATCGGAATAAGTAATATTTCGGGAATGATGTGTCAGTTGGCATTCCCGGAAGGGCAGCATCATTTGGAGTAAACAAACGAGAACGACTATGACGGGGGGCACATTTTCGGGATTGTTCCGACCATTTGGGCACCTGGGGTGTCAAAGGCATACCAGGCGACGAATCGCGGAGGTTATGCAGAGGACATTCAGGTGTAGTTGAGGGAACAAAAGCGGAAACACCTGCTGATCTAGAAGTAGGAGGAACCGAAGTGGGAGTCAGGCTGGGAACCAGACTAATGGTAATAATTGTTGATGTTGTTGGGCTCGCCTTGGTTTAATAACGTTTTTTCTTGAAGAGCCAGTTTCATAAAAAATTAAACCTCAGACTTCTTCTCCATAAATTAGCAGTTATAACAATAAAACAAATGAAACATAAAAACAAATAACAGGATGGGCTGGAAGGGCACATATTTCATAAGGAAGGGTAGTCCTTCACCCACAACAGATCACAGGCCAGAGACCCACACTTCCTAAACCCACTACGTAGGGTAGGCTGTAGATGTGGCCTCGGAAGAGCCTCCCGGAACTCTACGTCGGTTTACCCCCCGTGTACCGCACGGAACCTACATAACTTCACGTCAGACACTAAAGTGCAGGACAGCCTCCTCGCCGGTTAGCTCAAGGTTCGGGTCCCTTACAATTGGCGGCTCGGTCAAAGGCAAGCGAAAGGACCTGTTTTTAGAATGTACCCTCATCCACGGAGATGAAGTGTAAGGTGGGCTGAAGACCCCTGCGGGAAGAGGCACCGGATAGCCCAAGGAGTATTGACAGGAAAAAAGGGAGGACCTCTTTGAAAGAGCACCTAAAGGGACTGATGGGTGCTAATTATATATATATATATATATATATATATATATATATATATATATATATATAGAAGCACGTATATATATATTATACTATACTATATATATATATATATATATATATATATATATATATATATATATATATATATTGCGGAGAGAAGCACGCTGGGACCGAACACTCGTACCCGACTGGAAGGTGCCTCTCTCCACTTATTCTCGTAGAGTCGAAGGTCGATGAAGATTGAATAATTCGGAGGTCAAAAGATATAATAAGAAGTAGATAGTATTAAAGTGATGTTCGATAGATGTGGTTTGAATGTCTAGTAAGCACAGGCAACCAATTGACACCATCAGAGGTGTTACGGAGCAGGTTAGGCTATTTCCGTAACGGAGGGAGATTGTCTCCGGACTCCGTTGGCCTGCTTACTTGTGTGACTATTCAAGGAGGATTGTGAGTTTCTTTAATTTAAATTCGCAATTGTGATATTATCTACAGGTCTTGTCTTAACCCCAAATGAAGGGTTTACTTAACTATAGTGTTTCCGGATCTATCTATAAATGAAGTCTTCATATATTTTTTCGTGGAGACTAATCAGATATTTTTTCGTAGTAAAGAATAAAATATAATAACAGTTCAATATAGAATCAAAATCTAAGGATATAGACACACTAGAAAAAGTTTATGTTTACTGAATTCGTTCTAAATATATACATGTGGGAGGTTTGTGAACATATAAAGTAACACAATCCACTCCCAACACAACTATAATAAAAGTTATATGAATTGGATTATATAATATATTTTAATTAGTTAAATACATGGGAATTATACTTAAAATCCCATGTATTATGATTATGTACATAAGTTCAGGATCAGATTCAAGAGTGGAAACCAACCGAATCCAAATATCATTCGTGCAATGAAGTAAGGGAGGAAATAGAAATTATGACTCAATCATGACAAATATATCATACTTAACTGAAGATGTTGGGGATAAACAAAAAGAGCTGAATTCCACAGGAATGAAATCAAAGATTGAAATCGAAGTTTGAAACCAAGATTAAAATTGAAATCGAAGATTGAAAACCCGCAATTGAAACCCTGTCAATAAATAATAAAGGGGATTACTATCACACTCTATCTTCATTTATGACAGTATATTTCATATAATTTTACATGTACTTTATTACTTTATTGAACTCACCCTTTCAATTTCCAAGAGGGGTTTGTTCAATTACTCAGTAGTTTGCTGGTTCTTTCCGATATGAAACCGGAACTTCTGGACATCTAACTTCCAGTTCTCCAAAGTCCTCGAGTATTTATGAATTTGCTTATTACAATGTTATGGTACAATCATGTACTTTTTAGAATTTAACAAAAGTGTTTATTTTATAATATTATTATATATCAAATCATATATCCAAACTAAAAAAGAGAGAAAATAATTATAACCTCTATAATTCCCTAAGTTTTGATAATAAATACAGCAATAATATAATATAATACAATCATCGTCCAGGCTGGAGCATATTGTCCAGACTGGATCAATGAGAAATCTTTAAGATTAAAAAATCGTTACTACGGGTTACTTCAGTCGTCAATGGCACAACTATGCACGAATAACATCTCCCTTATATCCTCCCCCGCTAAATCTAAACCCCCACCTCCATTTTCCACGTCGTTCAGAGAAAGACGGGAGTGAAGAGGCGGCCAAGAGCATAGACAGCGCGGAGAAGGACAACCAGGACTCTTAAATATAAATTACAATATAAAAATTTTTACAATTATTATATATATACAAATTATTTCTAATTTCTGTGCCTTAGGCAGGGACGAAAGACGAACAGCGGATTCTTTCCCTTCGTTGAACTCCTGCATCAATAGTACAGAAGCCTTTTGCTCCATCATCCAGCGTAAGCCTGTACGCAGTACAACCTTAACGCTGGAATCCAGAGCAGACTCATAGTCAATGGATACATTGGAAATAACAAATACAAGAAGGATGTTGAGGACACGAAGGCACAGACTGGGACTCACTCAGTGGATAATTTGACTGAGGAGAAGGGATGTAAGGACCACTATGTTCCTGTACATTCATTGAAGGAAAATAATTTTTACATTGGAAATAAGTGTGACTTCGGGAATAGTTTCTGCGGGAGATTCATCATGACCAGTATGAAATCGAAATGAGAGACATCATATAATTTGGATCCATCCTTTTAATATATACGAAAGAATGGTCATTAAGGTCATTAATATCGGATATGAGGGGTGACTTTACGTACTCCGCCTTTAGTAATACTTTTATGATGGTTTCCATCTGTCGTTTCCCTCGGACGATGTTGTTCTCCGGCCCTGGTATTTGTGGAGGTAAGGATACAGATCATCAAGGGGAGATATATTGAGCATTCTAGGTGTATACATCTTGTAGATGGCGAACATATTTATAGCGGTATTTCAGACTCAGAAGTATTGGTCATGATCCCGGGAATACGTTCCACCGACAGATCTCAAAGGTTTATATATATTCGCCGTGTTGTGCCCCGATCCTGCATCTCTTTTTTTCCAAACCAACTTGTCAGGGACCATAGCTATGGTCTTACAGTTGGTGTCATTAGGGCCTAGACCATTGGTAGGCAAGAGAACTTCAATAGACACTCCTGACGTAACCACAGGCATCCTGAGGAGTTGACTAGTCCGGGTACTCTGGGAACCGACAGAGATTTTTACTTCGGCTATCCACTCTGAAAAGTACAATATATTCGGCAGTAATCGAGTCATGATAGGATTTTATGATAAAAATAAAAAATGCACAAATATATTCTATTCTAAGGTAATAATTTCAACAATTAGTCAGGAGACGAAATGAATCAGAGTAAACTAACTCATTTCCTCTCTCTCACTTTTCTCAGAGTGGACCCACAATGTTTAAAACGGTCCCACTATAACTCTGAGAAACTGACTGACTATTTAAAACAAAAAGAAAGGGAAGCAAGTACTAAATTCCAATATAGAATTTTAAATTTTACTTTAGAAGAGTTGGACAAAATATATATTTCAGGGGTTGTCAAAATAACTTTTTATAGCAGCGTATTACGATGATCTCCTTTCCACATAGTAAGAAGAAAGGATCATCAATAATATTTAATTCATCGAAAACTCCTGTACCTCTGCTACCTATGAAACTTTAATTAAAATCATGGCCTTTTATATTTTTGCAAAATAAAAACAATATGAGGAAGTCTTTTTCCTTATTCCTTTTATTTTACTTTTAGATATAAATACATTAACCATAATTACGGAGTCCTATGATTTAGAGATGAAGACTCCACACATCCAGCTATAAGCATCTGATTGGACAATGGCGAAATTCTCTCATCAGGAACCAGAAAAATCTGTAAAATAGGTTTTAAAGCTCCGCCACTCCACAACCTGTCACGTAACATGACAAGCTCGTTGGAACGGAGGAACCGGTATATATATATATGTACAATGTACATATATATACACACATATTCCTAATATATATATATATATATATATATATATATATATATATATATATATATATATATATATATATATATATATATATATATATATATATATATATATATATATATATATATATATATATATATATATATATATATATATATCAGAGGCAGGTAGTTTTCAATGAATATACATACAATATATATATATTGTTAGGGAAAATTTATTTATACAGTATAATATACACCGTATAAATTCTTTTTGACTTAAAAATGGGTAACTCAATCACACAAGACTTTATTATATAGCTTGTAAATTTTTAAATTAGTCTGTACTCATACACGAAGAATACATACAATAGATCACTTAGGCAAGAACATTTTCTCTAGGAGGGATATTCGTCTCATAATTTGAAATTTTTGACGATCAGACATACTAGTAAGCATTCACCCAAGACCACTTCCATATAGGAAAATGTTTATAGTTTTATATAAATAGTTAAGAAGGAAGTATATGAAGAGATTAAGAAAGATAGAGAGAAAACTTATCTGGTTCTTAGTTTGAGATAAGTCATTTTGCTCATTATATTAGCTTTTTTCAATCAGTAGTTGAACACAGAACTTTTATTAAATTTATAAAGTTTATTCATCACTAGAAGTGACTAGCAGATAGTTATAATGAATTCCTGCCAAACATTTTAAATAACAGGGTTCACCAGCAGCGTTATTTCCATATATTAAGGGTTTATTATGGGTATAATATATATGAACGTTAACTTTAAAAACATCTGTAAAAGCAGTTATAACTTCTGGTATTGGCAATTGACCCGGCAATTTTAATAATCAGAGTCTTTTTTGAACCAACTGACCCTGAAGCTTATACTTTACTGGATGTTTTTGTAATTCTGCAATAAGAACATCTCTTACCTCTAAATGTCTCTCGACCGATCCATATAAGTAAAGAGAAAAACATTTATATAACGAGTCCCCTCCTCCACTGATTTCTATTGGAAAGAACCCAGGAGGAATGAAATCCAAAGAGGGATTTTCGGGTTCTTCCATATTATCATTTACGGGAGATCGGGAAAGAGCATCGGCAACTATATTTTTAGGGCCTGATATATGACGGATATCAAAGTCATATTCATAGAGCTCTTCCATAGTCCGAGCTAACCTTCCATCAACCAAACTCATATTTTGTAAATAGATGAGTGGCAGATGGTCGGTATATATTATGAATTTTATACCACGGAGGAAAGGTCTAAGGGATTTGACAGCCCAACGCAAAGCAGTTAGTTCTTTGTCAATTACTCCATAATTTCTCTGAGCCCCATTAAAGGTCATAGAAATAAAAGCAATTGGTTTGCGTTCGCCGTCTTGGATTTGGGAAAGGCAAGCACCAGCCCCGAGGTCTGAAGCATCAACATGGAGCTCCATAGGAGAAACCTCTGGACTATAATCGGGGAAACATAACAATGTGGGGTTAACTAAGGCCTTTTTAAGTTGGTCGAAGGCCTGCTGACACTCCGGCGTCCAGGTAATGGATCTACCACCAGTTTGACATGATAAAGGCTTACTGATCTGAGAACATGGCGTAATTGGTGTACCGAAGTCGGGACGGGAAATTCTAACGCCCCTTTGATATTTTTCTGAAGGGGAAGTATACCATTCCGTGATATTTGGTGACCCAAGAACTCCACCTCAGTACGGCAAAGCCTGGTTTTACTGGGTTTAAGTTTATACCCATTTCTCTCTAGTGCAGCAAGGACACGATCCAAGGTAACTAGATGATCCTCTATGTTTTGACTGAGGATAATAATATCATCTAAGTATATCATAACCTTGGACCATGGAATTTCCTCTAACGCCAACATCATTCCACGTTGAAATGTTGCTGGACCATTTTTTACACCAAAGGGCATTCTTAAATACTCATACTGGGCAAATGGAGTGGAAAAAGCAGTTTTTTCAACACTTTCGGGTTCCATGGCCACCTGATAATAACCGCGGACCAGATCAATGGTTGTAAAATATTTATTACCATACATATTATAAATCATATCTATTAGGTTAGGTAAGGGGAATGAATCTGTCTTAGTAACACTATTTAATTTCCGGTAGTCTATACATAAACGCAACTTACCGTCAGGTTTTCGGACAGGAACCACAGGAGCTGAATAAGGGGATTTACTGGGTCTAATAATATCCTGCTCCAACAGTTCATGACATTGTTTTTATTTCTTGGGCCAAGGGACCCTGGAAACGACGTACTGGTAATCTCACAGGTCGACCAGTTTCTACCTCGATAGAGTGGGTGATATTAGTAGCCACTCCCACGTCGTGGTCACCGAAACTGAGAGCCGATTTATGTTTTAATAATACTGCGATTAATCGTTTCTTGTCGAGGTCAGAGATAGGAATATCCGCAAAGCAAAACTCCTCCTCCAACTTAGTGGGGGACCATACGTCTGCGTTTACGTTGATTTCTGAATTCGCATCTACTGACCTAGTATTAATTTGAAGATTATCTTCTTCTTCCAAAGAACACAAGCTACCTACCACAGTACCCTTCCTATAATAATGAGGTGTATCGGAAGTATTTAAAAGAGCGATCCTACAAGATTCTCTCAAATCCAATACACCCGGAATTGGAATAACAGGTCCTATTGGATCGGCTTTAAAACCTACCAAGGAAGAGAGCTCAGATGAGGGACAACTTACATCCACCATCTGACAAGAAAACGGGGGAACATTAATGGAGTTAACCGTGACACATTTATAAAAAGGGATGTTTAGACTCTCATCCTTAGCGATGGATTCTATACAATCATCAGATCTATGTACTAATTCCCGCGTAGTTAAGTCTGGGAGAAGGTCATTTTCTTTTAAAGCGACAGCCCCTAAAACTAGGAGCTGGCATAAATTCATAGGGAACAACTAACAAAATGACGGGCTTGGACACATAATCACTGTCAGGAAAGTACAGATTACATTCAATATAAAAGTCAATAGGTACTGAATGTTCTCTGACCAGACCACTGATGGCATTAACTTTTATATCTACAGAAGGCCGTAAGGGCAAGTTCTTCATGTACGACTCGGTGATTTCAGTACTGATTAAACTGATTCCAGCTCCACTGTCTATCATACAACCGTAGAAGCCAGAGCTGTTGGGAACCAAAGCGACTGAGACAATCAGAGGGTCCTCCTTGAAAGGAGTACAATGGACTACCATCGTCCGTAAGGGATTTTCTAAGGGTTTATTTATTTCTAAGGGAGGTCGTTCTGAAGATTTCTCGGGACTAATTTTAGAAATTTTAAAATTTTCTATGTCTCCATCATCATTAACTGAGTCGATTAAAGGGTGGTTCTCCTCCAGAGGACTCAAGTCCGGGGAGACCAGGAGTTTAAAGGAGGATCATACCGCACCTCATCATTAGCGCAAGGGTTTAAATTTTTACTTACAGGTAGGGATGGTTCCACTTGCATGGACGACGAGGGAGGCCTGTGATTGGTCGGTTGATTTGCGGAATAAGACCGGGAATATACTTTTCCAAAGGGAACAGTTCTAAGGGAAGAAGTCTCGTGGTCATGATTATGGGACTGGGGATGAGCACTAATTGAGCACCTCATTCCAGCGTGAGGACCACCGCAGAAGGGACAGACTACTTTTCTAATATTCGGGGAAGAAGAGGAAGGAGACTTCCTAGATCGACAATTGGCCCTGATGTGACCTTTCTTTTTGCAGTAACTGCATACTCCCAGATATTTGTAACACTCCTCCATGGAGTGACCTGTTTTTTCACAGTAATTACACAAAACCTTTTTCCGGTCATCAGGCTTAGGACGAGAATTCGAATTATGGTCAGGACGAACTGTACTATCATGGTTCTTGTAACTATTGGTGGAGTCACGATAGTATCGACTACCATTATTTCGTTCTTGAGGACTACTTTTCTTCTTAGGGGCCTGCCGATGATTATTTTTGGATTTAGGTTTTCGTTGTTCAACGTTGTGATGCAGAACCTCAGTCCATCCGGGGAGTACAGCATTTATCCGGATAACGGATTCCAAAGATTCGTCTAGGTTCACTTTCATCGCGGTCTTTTGGGCATAAGTTGAATTGTCGGTCTCACATGGATTAGTTTGGGAAATGGATTTCGGGAAAACGATATTCTCGCTATCTAAGGAATCCGCAAAGTTCACTATATTTTCCCAGGAAACTCTACTATAACCGTCCAACTCCATCATTTTAATATATTGACGGACGAATGTTTCAATATATGGAGGCAAACTACAAAGGAAAGCTATTCTAAGGGAATCATGATCTCTCATATCGTATCCAGGATATGCTTGACTAGCTAGGCGTTCCAACCGAAGGGCAAACATTTTAATGCTCTCGTTGGGGTATCGGTGAGCAGCATGATACTTCTGTATCCTATATTCTTTCTTCTTACGTTCCTCATCTCTATACCAACATACTAGATTATCCCGTACAGAGAAGTATTCACGGTTATCTTTTATTATTTCTCGGTATATGTGAAGAAATTTGCCTTCTAGCTGTCGTCCTAGCAGTCTCAACCATTGGTGATGGGCATTGGGATAATGAAGGCTACAGTACGCCTCAAAATCAGCCAAGTAGACTAAGAGATCTTGTTCTGATTCATATTTAAATTTTCCAGGGTCCACAACCTTAAGTTTTTGAGAGTTCTTGAGCAACTGCGTAAGGAGTACAATGGCCTCCTCCAACATGTCAAGTCTCTGTTTCATTTGTGGCCCTGAATACATAGAAGGTTCATTTGGATCGGGAATACGACGTTCAAATTGTTGTTGTGGTAATCCTTGTGGAAAACAACCAGAATACGACTGAGGGTCAATAGACATCTGGTGTTCCGGATAATGATTTACGGGAAGTTGTTCTCGGTGGGGTTGTAGCAACCTATTATATTTCTCGGAGAAGTCAGATTCTCCTCTATTTATTGGGGACAAAGATTCTCTAGTGTCTCTACCCATGTCTGGATTTCTAAAGAGAGACTTAGGTTGGTTGAAGTAATTTACTGGTGGTATAGAATTATGAAGAAGACTGGGATTAGGCTGAAGTTTAGGATTAGGAAGAAGTTTATGGTTAGGAAGAAGGTTAGGATTAGGAATAAGGTTAGGATTAGGAATAAGATTAGGAATAAGATTAGGATTAGGAAGAAAATGATTTTTGGGAGTTTCCACATAACTCGGTGGATTATGAGGAAAAGGTTTGGATCGTGATTGAAATTGGGTAACTAAGGAAGGGTTATACTCACGATCATAGAAAGAAGTGGTATTTTTAGGCATTGTCAATTTAGGTGCATCAAGGTCAGAGGGTATCACTTGACCTCGAGCGGGGAACGTTCTGTGTTCAACCTGACTGATTTCAACATTATTTTCTTGGACCCATTGCTTTTTAAGTTTAATAAGCAAGGCATCCATTTCGGACTGATTAAAAGGTTTGTCAGAGTTGGAAACCATTTTTACATCAGAGTTGGAACCCAAGGGTGTGTCAGAGTTGTTGACTTCTACCCCATTTTTATTTTCATCATTCACTCCTACATTCATTCCTACATTTATTTCTAATTGATGTTTATTTTGGTCATCACGCAGACGCTGTTCTACACGTGGATCTAGAGCAACAGCTGCAAGAGATGGATCAAAGTCCAAATCCTCTTGGCTATCAGAAGCTGTGCTTGTTTCCAAGCCTGTGGTTTGATTTTTTTCAGACATGTTAATTTTTTATTTAAGTAAATAAAGAAAATTAAAGTATTGGAGGGTTATCCCTAACTAACTCTTGAATCTGTCCAATGTAAGTACAAAAGAAGAAGATTTCTTTGAAGAGAGCTGAAGAGAATCGATGAATTTTCAAAATAAATGTGATGATGTGAGCGAGTCACAATCCTAGTGCACGCAAGCGCAGGAACTCAAACAGAGTCCCTGTTCGGGCGCCACTTAATTTATTTATGTTGCGGAGAGAAGCACGCTGGGACCGAACACTCGTACCCGACTGGAAGGTGCCTCTCTCCACTTATTCTCGTAGAGTCGAAGGTCGATGAAGATTGAATAATTCGGAGGTCAAAAGATATAATAAGAAGTAGATAGTATTAAAGTGATGTTCGATAGATGTGGTTTGAATGTCTAGTAAGCACAGGCAACCAATTGACACCATCAGAGGTGTTACGGAGCAGGTTAGGCTATTTCCGTAACGGAGGGAGATTGTCTCCGGACTCCGTTGGCCTGCTTACTTGTGTGACTATTCAAGGAGGATTGTGAGTTTCTTTAATTTAAATTCGCAATTGTGATATTATCTACAGGTCTTACCCCAAATGAAGGGTTTACTTAACTAGATCGTTCCCGGATCTATCTATCAATGGAGACTAATCAGATATTTTTCAGTGGAGACTAATCAGATATTTGTTTATAGTAAAGAATAATAATATAATAACAGTTCAATATAGAATCAAAATCTAAGGATATAGACACACTAGAAAAAGTTTATGTTTACTTAATTCGTTCAAAATATATACATGTGGGAGGTTTGTGAACATATAAAGATAACACAATCCACTCCCAACACAACTATAATAAAAGTTATATGAATTGGATTATATAATATATTTTAATTAGTTAAATACATGGGAATTATACTTAAAATCCCATGTATTATGATTATGTACATAAGTTCAGGATCAGATTCAAGAGTGGAAACCAATCGATTCCAAATATTATTCGTGCAATGAAGTAAAGGGAGGAAATAGAAATTATGACTCAATCATGACAAATATATCATACTTAACTGAAGATGTTGGGGATAAACAAAAAGAGCTGAATTCCACAGGAATGAAATCAAAGATTGAAATCGAAGTTTGAAACCAAGATTAAAATTGAAATCGAAGATTGAAAACCCCCAATTGTACAAATAAATAAGGAAGGGGATAACTACAGATCACACTTTATCTTCATTTATAACAGTATATTTTACATATAATATTATATGTACTTTATTACTTTATTGAACTCACCCTTTCAATTTCCAAGAGGGGTTTGTTCAATTACTCAGTAGTTTGCTGGTTCTTTCCGATATGAAACCGGAACTTCTGGACATCTAACTTCCAGTTCTCCAAAGTCCTCGAGTATTTATGAATTTGCTTATTACAATGTTATGGTACAATCATGTACTTTTTAGAATTTAACAAAAGTGTTTATTTTATAATATTATTATATATCAAATCATATATCCAAACTAAAAAAAAGAAAGAAAATAATTATAACCTCTATAATTCCCTAAGTTTTGATAATAAATACAGCAATAATATAATATAATACAATCATCGTCCAGGCTGGAGCATATTGTCCAGACTGGATCAATGAGAAATCTTTAAAATTAAAAAATCGTTACTACGGGTTACTTCAGTCGTCAATGGCACAACTATGCACGAATAACATCTCCCTTATATATATAAAATATATAAAAATATAAATATTTCTTATATATATATATATATATATATATATATATATATATATATATATATATATATATATATATATATATATATATATATATATATATATTGTGGATGGCAATGTTGATTGATCCACATGAATCAGAAGGATAAGAATAAAAGAAGTAGTAATCTGCTACTAGCAAACCCGGTGCTTTTTGAATCACAATCAAAGGTTAACAGAATGTAAAAAAAAAACAATGTAGTATTCGTTACTAAGAACACTCTTGAGAGAATCACGACGCTCAATAAGACAAGTAGGTGAAATCTGAGCGTTGAGGAAACGTTAGAAAAACTTTCTTGCACAAAAACTTAGGAGCATGAGAAAAACGTTGAAGCAAGTAAACATGGCGGCGATGTGTGTGAAGGAGGCAAGCGCGCACAACGCACTCTGACAACAAGGAGAGAGAGAGAGAGAGAGAGAGAGAGAGAGAGAGAGAGAGAGAGAGAGAGAGAGAGAGAGAGAGAGAGAGAGAGAGAGAGAGAGAGAGAGAGAGAGAGAGAGAGAGAGAGAGAGAGAGAGAGAGAGAGAGAGAGAGAGAGAGAGAATTTTGAGGTAGAATAAACAGTCTTAAGTGTCCTTGCCACTAGCCAATACCATACATTCCTTTTATTATAATACTAGAAGACACCCGATAAATGTATACCGTCATTAGCTGGGATGTTTAATTTGAGAAAAAAATTGCTAAAGAAAAATTAAGACCAATAACTAAGAGATTCTCAATGATATCTTTCATTGTATTTGAGATACTTATTACAGTTAAGAAGTCAGAAATGGGTAAGAACATTAAAAATTCCTTAAACAACCCAGTGAAAAATAGCCACAAAAATATCTCATGCAATACTAGACTAAAAACGATCTAAGGTTCCTAGCAACAATACTTTCGACAGATATATCAGTAAGCTGCTCTTCACAATCCGCTTTAAAGGACAAAATTTAAAGTGTCTATGTTTCCATGATATTCTGAAATCAATTTACCATGTTTTATGGAAAAGATGACAAATTAGTAGGAAAAATATTGCAGGCTCAGGAAGGATCTCATTTCCAAAACTTGTAATATTTTAGAAGTCTAAGTCACTAAAAATAGCTTTAAAATTTTTTTCTGTACGATCCTGAAAATTTATGCCTAGGTTTTAAGTTTTATGAAACCGTATCTCTAGTTCAGTGGAAGAGCACTCCTCCCCACCCACCCCCAAAACAAAGGAGAGACCCAGGTTCGAAACTGGGAAGGCGGGATAATGTGAACTATTCGCTTCTTAGGGGGGTCGCTTCCTTTACACAAGGGTAATTTTTACCTTGGAATGAACACTAAACCTTGCGGCAAGATTCCTGAAGCCGAATTTAAAGTGAAACAATCTTGAACATTTGGCTAGAAGGTTCAGATCTTTTAGAGAATTTTACCAGTGGTTTATGTAAAAAAAAAAAAATTTATTATTAAAGAAATTGCTTACAAATGATCCCTAAACTCTAAAATTTGTGTTGTTCCTAATAGATTTTTTTTTATTTTGTTGCTTTAGCATTGGTTTACTACAGTAAAACTTATTTAAACATATTTTATACTTCCGACTTCATAATTATATAACCGGTATTAACGCCATTTTGCTTAAATTTGATTCCTTCACATTAAGGATAAAGGCCATTTAAATATTCATCTCAAATTTGTTCCAATTGCGAAAGCGAATGGATCGCAAATACACTATTCTACAAAATTTACAATACTAACGTATGTCGATAATTTGGTTCTCAAGAATAGTATAATAGTATAATATTTTGCCAACAGATTTATATAGTAAGTGTATTGTCATATATATCCATTTTTATTATGTAAAATCATATTACGTATAAGTTATGTAAGTATATAATATCTAGGCAAAATTTAATCAACAATCCTCATTTGAAGTATTTATCGTTATATTCAGATTGATTCCACTAAAATCTCTACATGAATATACTACGTTATATCTCAGATACTAAGTGTAGTACATGTATCGCAATCCGCTTTCACCAAACATTATGAAGTAAAGTTATCTAATTTAGTATCCATAGATAGTAAAATCAGTAAGTGATAATGATCGTACAATACACTTTATACTATCTATGAAGCTACCTAAAGTACGCCTATCGTGCATCAATTCTGTAGCTCAATATGCTCACTAGTATTATAATGTGTTACATATTATATTAACTGTAACTATAAACTATATATAACCGGCGGGATTATTCTGAGAGACTACACCAGGAAGCACCTCCAAATTACCATCCATTATGCCTCTTAATCGTCAAATCCATAACCGTATCTATAATATATATATATATATATTACTATTTATATATATATATATATATCACTCATATAAATTATCCTACTACTCAGCTATTTCCAAATAAGGCAGTAGGTTGTACTATACTGATGCTACGGAATATTAGCCATACATAAGGAATTTTTAGTTATTAATCACATGATGCGGATCTACCGAGATATGTATCGATAGGTGTATGGTATTCTGGCAGGCTGAATTTTCTTATGCTCAAGTGGCCGGATTCTGGGTATAACTGTGCCGATACTTATCTAATTTTGGGGCAGAATGTGTAATCAATCTTTTAGCTACTTCAATAATAAATTCTTGTTTTTTTCGAATTTCATTTATCACGAATAGCGCTTACAATAAGGGATTCTATTCCCTAACCTAGCTAAGAACCATAAAAGATGGCATCTTCAATTCTGCGGATCAGATGAATCCGGATTTCTAGAATGCCATTCAAATAGTCTATGACGAGGAGTCTAAATGCTCGCGTCAGCAAAAAAAAAAAAAAAAAATATTTCAAGAAACGGTGTGAAGTGCGCATTCTAATCAGGAACCCGAGTGACAGAGACTTATTAGCATAGATCAGGACTGATGGTGTGGCTTTTCAGAGCAAATAAAGTCCTGCACTAGCCACGCAAAGAGAGCAAACTCGATTCGATTTAAGGCAATATGTTAGATCTTGACACTGAAAGGTGTCACTCACTCGCTCCAACATGAGCATTAGACAATGTCGCTATGCATGTCCCTCATCTGTCACATTTGGAGGACTCACACAACTATCCAAAAATGCATCACGTCCCTCGAAATAGTAACTGCAGAAGAAGACATCAGCTTCTGACCATAGAAGCAAAGAATAAATATCATATATTCTGGGCCAAATCATGAATATACATGCAAATGTGCGGAATGAGTCGTCGTTTGACATACGCAAAACTGAAGATCGCGCACATAAAGTGGCCTACATAAAGAGTAACCCTTCTCTGTTGTGGTGGCATGCAGACGAATGGGACCATAACGGCGTTGTCCATTTGTAGACTCATGTCATAGCATGCAAATATGGTATCCAGCACCCTCACTCATATGTCGAGAGCGAGCCGAGATATGTTTTAGTGTAGGTGGGAAGATTGTAAATGCCCCCTACATAGTGAAGGCTTGCTTGCGGACCAGAATTGCTATAGATAATACAATTCAAAATATTGAAAGCATTAATAACTAGGTTTTCTACACATCACATTCTCTGAGAAATTTCTTTGAGATTTGAGTTTTGAAATAGACACATTCTAGTATTATATTGCATGTAAAAGAGGCTTTATATTGATTAACTTAACTCACATCATGTTGGACCTTCTCATTTTTTGTGACGAGCAATGCACTGACCACTTGCACATACGGGCAGAACGCGCCTCTTAAGGAGGGCGTGGGTGCACGCCTCAGAAGTCACCAACTACGCAAAATTACGCCTCCAAATGGACAACAAGACTGTCTTAGGCTTTGACCGATGAGGCGGAGCGATTAACACATATCATAGCAGAAACACAGAAAGAGATCGGATAGAGAATTTGCACATCAGTAACAATGTGGCAGGAAAGAAATGTGAGAAGATACCGCATGGAAGCCGGAACTAATGCCCTATTCAGGAGTTTTTTACTCGGGGACTATCAACATCAAAACGTCATTATTCTGCAACGTACAGCAACTTTAGCTATCGCAAGGCGCGGGCAAAAGGTGGTGAGTACGCGAGTAGATAATGTATCCCATTCGCTACCTGCGCACTATCTCACTTATTACGATGACAAAATAACACCGCGCTCCTCGAACCGTGCGAGCATCACGACTAAGAGAGTTCCAGTCGAATCTGAAGAGTGATAAGAACAGGGAGAATTATATCATACGATTCGTTCTTCTGGCCTTTGAACCCGACCTATCCAAAAAACACGGTTTCTAGGATTTTATGCCCACTATTTTGGGCGCTAAACGGTAAGTATTTTCAGACTTCATCATACAGAGGAAACGAGGTGGTCAGCTTTGAAGAAGTATTATTTTCGACTCTGGTATGTTTGGCTTACATATTCTGCCCGAGTACGCAAAACGGCTTATCTAAATCTTAGGCCTAGTCAGGATTTTTTACAATTCATTTCTTTTAGGAGAGGGTTCAGTTTACGTATCGTCGCTAAGGGAGAGTGTTGCGTTTGTGGCGGTTTCTACGCGGTGTTTGGATTGTCACTGAGTGCATAGATATCCACATAAGTATATAATGAAATCGGCAGGAATTAATTTAAAAAACTTATGATAATTATATTTTTTAAGCTTACATTAAAGAGTGTTATAGAATAAGCAACTAAGTTATTAGGTGAACACAATCTGTTATAGTGTTTAGGAACCTTCACGAAGATGTATCTGTTTAGATAAAAGAGCATCGGCGCATATGGTATAATGTTTCACCCGCGACGATGATATGCATCTCTATATTCTTGGCTTTCCATTTTCTTATAGAATTTTCATTCTACACTTGTTAAGATTGTACTGAGATTGTTATGTTACACAGCAACAGTAAATAATCGAACAAGAACGAATGTTGTGGCATAGCTTTGATAGAGAGACCTCGATAAGGGGGCATCTGCCTTTCACTGAGAATTTAAGTATGATTTATTGCTTTTAAGGTACGTAAGATATCACATGTTTTGTAATTAAAATAACATTAAATTTTAGTAGAAATTTATAATTTAACAAACTTCGGTATAGCTATAGAAAATTTAAATAAACAACTTACAAGTATTATACATGTTAACTGGATCATATTCTGTTCGTAAGAGCATTTATATGGATTGGTCTCTTAATTATCTAAGGTAGTTTTTAAGAAATGCTCTCTGAGAAATAATTCTCTCTTATGTATTGAATGGAGATTAATGATTACCAAATGCTATTTCGTGTTAAATTCTAAAAAGAAATTCGCCTTTAACTAGAATTATGACTGCTTTTCATTGTGTGCATTCAAAAGAATTTATTTTGATATGTGGTTTTTACATCGGTTGGGTATGTTTGTCGTGTGTTGCTGTCGTATGATGGTGGTGATAGTAGTGGTGTGATGGTGTGTGCTCTTATGTGCTCTGTTATAATGAATGGACTAAACTAAATACGGCCTCATGTAAAGTCAACTAATACTACTATGTATACTCCACAATAATAAAATATAATATTATCAATAATACAAAATAAAAAAAAAATACTAAAGAATAATTAATAGAAAAATAAAATAATCTATAGAGTTAAATATAATTTAACTCAGGATTAATTAATAATAAACTTTAAAGATAGGTGCATAAGAAGATATAGTTACATACAAATATAGAAAGTATAAAGAAATACATAAGACCTGTAATAAATATATGAGTTAACCCGCATGAGGAGGCATATGCAGTCATAAATGATTAACAGTCAGTAAAAACCCAAAAGCTACTATCCCTTGCTGTCCACGAGCAACCAGCGCTTAGTGAGATTTTACTCGTTATACTTGAGCTTTAAAGGTAGTGCTATTGTATGATATGTTAATAAATTGGATCTTTCTTAAGTTGAAAGCCGTACGCCATCAGTTATTTTAGTGAGCGGTAAAAGCAGTAAAACAAAAGCCTCGATCTAGCTCCCTTTGTTTGCTATGGTCCAACGCGCTTAGTTTGCATTAGCGATTACATGCTTTAGGTAGTGTAATTGTATGACATTAATGTTATAATATAGATTAACGCAGTAAAGCAGTAAAGCATATGAGTTAAACGCAGTCACTAGCAGTAAAGCACAAGCCTACTAAATATTCTCTCTTGTTGCTAGATATACTGGACTAGCAATACTTTGAGGACTGAGTTTCTATACTGATTTTAAGGTTTTGTCCAACATCATAGGGTATATGTGTTTGCTAAATAAATATAATTTAGTAAGACAAGATTTGTAAGTGTACAACCCTAGAATATGTTGTAATAGTATTCAAGTCAGTTGCTTGAGTTCTTTTCTTCTTACATACATAATCTCTATCAAAATGAGGAGAAGTGAAAATGTATTAAGTAAAAAAATATAACAGGCTAAAATAATAATGGTGAATTATATGCATGAGATTGAAATGCATTAGAGTCACGTAGTTGTATTAATAGTAAAACAAAGCTTAACTATTCCTCTGGCGTCTTTCACGCCAAATGAGCAGCCTAGTTGATTTACTGTCTTATACTGACTTTTTAAAATGTCTATATAGCTCAATTGTAAAATGACTTCTTCTGATGATAAAGAAATGTCTAATGTTTAATGTTCTCATCATTTGTATACATTTTATATTGAAAGAATCTTCTTTCTTGAATAGTTTACATTGATATCACAAACTTATTGAAAATCATGTGTTAAATATAAAATAGTGTCGTTAATTGAAGGTTACAGATTGCGGTAATTCGCAAAATGTAATATTCTAGGCTGAAAATAATTGTTTAAGTATGAGATGCATATTACAATATGTACATTGAATAATTAAGTAACTTTGAGGCAAAAGTAATATCTTTGAAATAACGTATTCCATATGATATCAGAACTATGAAATTTATGGTAGCTTAAATAATTAATCATTCCGCCAGATAATTCCCCCAAAACTTTCAACCAGTCATCAGATTGGTCTGTTTAGTGAAACTCAACAAATAGCGTTAAACCTCCAACAATTTTTTTTAAATATCTTGCCATCATCAGTAAAATTTCGGCGGGTGGTGCTGTGCTTTTTGCCGAAGACGTGGCTGGCATGCAACTGGCGTCAGTAGAGTAACTGACTGGTAATTCAGGTCAACTCAAGCTGCAGCAGCCTCCAAGGATTCTGGTCTCATAGCGTCCAGAACTACTTGAATGGATCCGCCACGCAAAATCTAATCCCGTGGAACTGTTGTATATTGTGAGTATATGTGGATGTCATAGAAGTGTTTGACAACACAGTTGCACTTCGGTTTGACAACTTGAATGTTGTTAAGTGGGCAGAGTGACAGTCATCCCACCACATCACGACCAGAAGCCCGCTAAAGGTAAAGGTACCTCAAAACTTAACCCGTCCGCACAGCTCTGATCATTGGTAGGGTCATTACTACCTGGAACAGCTGCGGATTCATAGCTGTCTTGTTACGGAAATTTTAAGACGTCCTTCTACAGCTGGTAGCTATACGCTCTTAGGTCGGGCTTTCAACTCCCTGCATCACCTCTGCCTTCCGTATGTTCTCTGTATATGTTTAACAAGTCGTTGTCACCTTCTCAAACTCCCACTGACTACACTCTCCTGTTTATGGATCTTTCCTTGGTCTCCTTTTGACATACCCAGCTGAAGAAAGGATTTTTATAACCGAAAATCCAAATATCATCACCGCTCCACTTGCCATTCTCAGGTCAATATTCCGAATATACCAATCTTGGTGGGTTATATCACTGTAATAAGTCCCAGTAGTTGAGTAATCCTGCAAGGGTGCCGAATTATTAATGTTACGCGGAGACATTGATAACTTGCACCTCACTAGGCCGCAGACAAGAAACCCCTATAAGCGCAGAAACTATAGAGAAAAATAATAGACTGATTTTTTACAATAAAATGCCAGCTCTACCGGGCCAACAACTCTTTATAAGAAGGAACTTGAATCAATACCTATTATGCACATGTGGAAAAAAGACAACTATTACAAACACACAATTTATAAAAAGACTTAAGCGCAAACACCCCAACACACAAACAAACACAAAAACCACACCCCCCCACCCTATTGGTAGAAAAGATATTCATATATTTACATGATTTCCTGGTACCATAAGAGTATGGTTTTCTGTTAATTACTATTGTTCAATACACATATGTAAACTTTAAAGAGTACTAGTCAACGATATTTTATAAAAAGTATTATATACAAAAATATATTAATGGCAATCAAGGTAATATCGACCCAATTATTAACCCCAAGTAATATGAATGCTAAGTATGAACGATTCCGCTGATACAGTACTAATACTAATATAAATATATATATAATATATAATTATATAATATATATATATATGATCATAATAAATAATATATATATATATATATACTATATAATTATTATCTATAGTATAATATATATATATAAATATAACTTTATATATATATAATTATGAATATCCGCAATAAGGAAAGTTAGATGCGCACTAACGAAAGCTAAGTATGGATGCAGTTCCTATTCGACATACACCATACTTAGAATAATATGCCATATATAATATATAGAGGAATTAATGATTTTCTCCCCAATTATGGTTTAACAAATTAGTAATTTCTCATATAGTACTTCACAGAAGGCTTAGTACCGAACAGCATTTGAAAATACTACTATATACATATATAGAATATATGTATATAGAAGAACACAATCGGTACTAGGCAATCTGACTATTACAGACTATAATTTTTAATGTGTCATTTATGAAATCTCAGCAAGAAACTTTGTACTTCAATTCTCTAAGTTTTATATTACAAATCAAACTACGGCTATTTAATAATGACCTAACTTAAGTGAATGATGTTCATCGACCCTCTGTTAGCATATTCATCCACAGAGAATATATGATTTACCTGCCTGGTCAACAGGGGCCCAGTGAACCACGCAATAGAGCTGATCCTCTGAGTTGTAAGTAAATACGACGACGGGTTTACGGAACCTGTCAACATCAAAGGAAGAACAGATTATGCCAGCCGGAGTGGTCACGTGACTGGAGTACGAGCAACTAATGGCAATACGGCTATGAAATGACCAGTAGTTGATAATAAATGGACACAAAATTCGTCCCTAGATTTGGTTCCAAACTCAATCCCTACAAAAAATGTATGTTTTTCGTATTGATCGAATAATTATTATTATTATTATTATTATATATTATTATTATTATTCAAATAACTTTGAATATCACATATAGCATTAATACGTATTAGTATCATTATTTTTGAACATTAAAACAAATATTTTTGTTTTTGATAATTAAATTTTATATTGGTTTAATTTTCATTTGAAGTTTGATTTTATTAATGGTCTTTCTGCAAATTTATTATTGACAATTTGTTTTCAGTTGATCAAAAATTTGTCATTAATTTCAATTTATATTTCTTATAACATTAAAGCTGTTATACATTTAATTGTCATGGAGTAGTGGTTATCATAAAGTTTCACTGTTATTTTTTTTTCTTATAATATAATATATATATTTATATATATTTATATATATAATATATATAATATATATATATATATATATATATATATTATATATTTATATAATAATAATATAATATTATATATAACCAATCCCCTTCCCACAGATCAATACTCACTGCAATAGACATAAACAAAGCATTCGACACCGTCCCCACACACATCCTTATTCAAAAATCCTCCACTCCCCCTGGCAAATATGACAAAAAACTGGCTTCTCCAATTATCCTCACCAATGGCTTTTTGCTATAGGCTCATAAAAACCACTCTCTCAGTCCTATCATATTACAAGAAGTGGCGTCCCAAGGGACGCCATTCTCTCTCCAGTTTGTTCAATACTTTCACAGCAGATCTACCACCCCAATCCACCAAACTTATTACTAACGCAGACGACATCAGTCTTATTCCAACACCGACGCAAACATCCAGTGAATATTTACATTTTTAGAAAATTGGTTAAGCTCCCACAGAATGACAGCATCCCCCTTTAAATCCTCCATTACCCTTTTAACCCTGATCGTAACCAATCCTCCCTCCATCCTATAATCACCCTGACATAACCTCCTTCCACAGCAAAACCCCCGCAAAATATTGGACTTAACCTATGACCACGATGAACGTTCTCTCCCCACGAATCGACCAAATCACTTCTTCCCCTCAACCCAAACATAAAACATAAACACCCCCGACCCTTTCTCCTCACTAACTTTAGCGACGGAAAAACCCACCACTACTTATAAACACTCCTTAGAAACAAAATCTAAACTATGCCTCACCAGCATGGTTCCCAGCACTCTCAAAAATCGATACACAAAGAAATTACAAATCTTCCAAAAAAGCCCTCAAATTACTGGTTTGCACATAAACACCCAAATCCAACATTAACAGACGAACTTCCATCTCATCCCCATCCCACACACCTGGAGATGGTGGGGTTCAATTTTATCAAAAAAACTTAATCCATCCCACCTTTGTCACCAAATTCTCTCCAACCCTCGACAAAGACTAAAATCCCCCCTTTTCACCAGCCTCAATTCTATTAACAGCTTACAACATACTCCCTCCCCGTCTCAATAGGTCAGTGGATTACCGCATATCCATACACTCTAAACCAGCAATGACCTCAAACCCGCCAAATAACATCATTTACTAAACACTACCTCGACCAAAACTCCGTCAGCTAGGGCAAGAAAACGCGTCGAAGGAGGGCGAAATCGACCTCGCCCAGAGCAGATTCGGGTCGCCAGCCCAAACTCATACAATATAATATGTAGATTTCACAATAAGGATAAGGTCCCTCCCCACTTGCAACAGTGTTATATTCCCATGACACAATAAGAGAACCTCCTTCTGGGCTCTGCTCTCGACGCCCCCCGCCGACTTTCTCTATATCTTCACTCCTCGACCTGTGGAATCTGCCCATTGGCGGCAGCCGGCCCTGGAGGCAGTGTGCGGCCCTCGCATATTAAGGTGGACCAGGCAGAGAAAGTGTAAGATTAAGTTACAGTATTATATTAATATATATATAATTATTATGGAGAGTATACTTATATATAGTATATCGGAAGTGCCGCGGTTCTCTATATATATTATATATATAATATATATCTAAATAATATAATATATATATATGTCATGTCAACCATCCCTTGGCTATACTTTCTTCCCTGGGTTTTCTGGGGGAGTATTGTTGTTATGTTGGTTCGGTTTACGTCAAGTGTAGGATAAGTTCAGATAGTTTGTTAGGCATTAGTGCATCTACCTCCTACCAATTAGCCGCACATGCTGTATAGGACAGTTAATTTAAAGACCTCTAATATTTATGTTGAAGGTAGGAAAGAAGAATGGGTTTAATAATATTTTGTATTTAAATTTGTAAATATAAAAAAATACATTTGTATTCGTCTTCATGAATATGAAAATTCATATTTGTTTCACATTTACACAATACAATCTAGAAAGGCAATAACTGGTTGGTGTGAGCCACATGACATGTGTTTGTTAGATAGTTAGGGTAAGTTAACAAAATATTTCATTACCTTTTTTTTAACTTTTAAGGAAATGGAATGGTAAATTATTTATGGAGTTTAGTCTTAAGTTTTCACCTTTTTCTGTAGGGGTGGAGTTTGGAGGTCAAAATTCCACCCAAGGAGCCCTGTAATTTTTTTCAAAAGGGTAGAGTCAGAATCAGAGTTGGTAATTTTCAAGGGGTTGCAGTTGGAGTCAAAAAATTTTGAACTGACTCCACAACCCTGGCCCAAGGATGAACAAGCAAAATCATAACATAAACATGAATCAAAATAAACATCAGTTTTAAAACGAAAGAAAACGAAAATTCACAAAAGACAAGACGAAATGAACAACAGAGATCGGCGTAATTACGCCAAGATCACATCCAGCAAACCACCCAGAACTAAATTTATGAATAAACTCCAATTTACCGCACATCTCACAAAACCAAAATCCATACATACTTACCTCATCACATAACTCACTACCATTCACAAACCCCACCACACTCACAAAAACATCACTAAGTATATTTTCAAATTCAATTTTATATAATATCAGCAAAAAGCCATCATAACATAATAAACCCTTTACATCTTCCCACATTCAACATCTCAGCTATTGCCCCCAGGAACTTTCACCCCAAATTCATCCCCCCGATCTGTACACCTCCCCAAAAACCTCCATTAATAGGAGGAAGACTGCAATTTGCTGGGTCGGCAAACTGTAATGAGAGAGAATCATGACAGGGGACGCACGAGAGAGACTGCATGTCATAGAGCAAGACGGATTTTAGCAGTCAACCACCACCTCAGCAACAAACTTTTTCCAACAACAGAAAGCCTCCACTAGAAACTAATACAAATACATTCCCAGACCTAACATTATGCTCCCAAATCTCATGGTCAATACACCGAATAACATCTGGCAGGGGTGTTTAAGAATGCATAAACGCCATGGTGGACATGAGTATAGCCCAAAACCAGCGATGTCTTACGACAGACGCCATTAAGTATGAGGATGAGAGGCAGGAGATAACATTGCAAAAATTAATTATTAGCTTACGAGGCTGAGAAACACAGTATAGGAGCATGCATGAGAAACGACGCGGTGGCACTTTACATACATGAAGTGGGTAGGTAGTAGGGGGAGACTAAGAGAAATTTATAATGACGATCCCATAGTGTGCGGATGTATAAAGATAATAGGTTATAAGAAAAGGTATGGGCAAGACATGAAGATAAGATGATAATGTTAGGCTAAGAAGATGACGAGCGCGTTAGATGATATTTGTGCATCTATATAGAGAGATTTACCGGCACTGAAGTTAATCGCACAGCTAAACTACTACCCACATATATAACGCTTCAGTTTACTGTTAACAATCTCAATTAAAATGTCTTATCTTCTTATCTCAATGAGTCTGCTATATTATGATATCTTATTGTAGCTACACGTTGTTATTATTACTGTACTTCAATAAATTAATCAGCAGCAGCAAACCTTTAACTAATATGTATAATCGATCATATAGTATTTATAACCTTTAATCCTATCCACAATATTTTACACAGACCCTGGCTTCTAAATAGATCATCTCTTTTGTTCAAAGGTTTATTTTCATACCTCTATTTACTAACAATATAAATATCCTATTCCCTAAAATCTAAAATTCAAATCCTGAATAGTTATATTATTGTGTGTAATTTAAATACAAAAAATTCGATTTTAAAGATGCATAATCTATTACTAAACCTTTAGAATCCTTCCTCTCATCTTATTCCCTGAATCTATTAAATCCTTCGACCCCTTTGACGTCTTTTCTTCAGCAAAAATCCCAATTGTCTATATTAACCCACTATCTTCTACTTATATATGTATAATTATATTGTATTGATATCTTTTTTAAGATTATATATTATAAGAGAGCCAAACACCAGCCTTTAGAAATAGTACCGCAATTGATTACATACATCTATAAAGACTCTTCTCAAAAGATTCACCCTAGCAGCCTGTTCTGATATACATTCTCACTAGTTTCCATCAACACATTAAAACCTTAGGGAAATACACATCACTAAACTCCATTAAGCACCCCGATGATACACAAAATTCATCATTAAAATCGAACCCATTTGCCCCATCCTCTGGGAAAAAGAGCAAATTATCAGTGCCCCACTGTTATTAATAACATTGTAAAAGTGCGATCCGTTTCAAGTCCTCTCTTCCCACTTCGATTCCAATCTATCTCCCGACTATCCTTATTCAGTATAATTCTTTCTTAGAAAAGCTCATTCTGAAATTTAAGGAATTTGTAAAATCTTGTAACCGTAACCAGTCAGCCCAAGCAGAAAAGCTCAAACTAGGCTTGCCAACAAAACCAACATCCCCGATGCTCAAACAGCTCTCCACAAACGTTAAAAAAAAATCGGCCCCCAACACCGAGCAGTGTACGACACAGTTAATTCGTATGTGCTTTAAATGCTCAGACTAGGTAGGTTACCGCCGATCGGAGAATATAAATCGCTCTCATTGCACTTGACGACAAACAATGGCGGTAAGCGAGCCTGACGGTCACAATGCTACGATTACAACATAAAAAACATATCCTAACAATTAAAAAATGTATTAGAATATCACCATACATGAGAAATAGTGATACACACACAGAATAATACCACAAACCACAACCATATACGTTTACTAAAACAACAATAAAACCCACAGCGATCGCACCGCACCACACTATGGCGCAGCAAGAGAGAGTACGTTACAGTCCCCCGCCCCAAATTATCGTGATTCATGAGGGAGGCTTTTCCACACACCACCCCCACAAAAACTACTACTATACACAGGAGCACGGGGGGAGGCAAAAAATAGGACTGCCACCAAAGCATGTAAACCAGGTCCCTTCGATCTCCACGACAAATCAGCAATACAAACCCCGAAAAATGCCGGGGGACAAGGACAAGCTGCTCACAAAAATTACCCACACATCACATAGCGTTTATGAGGCCAACCGGGGAGGATCGTTCGAAGACCAAGCTCACCAGATGAGCGTCCTGGGAATAATAAGAAAGAGACTGTGATATCACCAAGCGAACGGACGTTAACCAAAATATATGTGATCAACAAACTACAAAGCAAACACCGAACATCATTCCATAGCGCAAACAGATCAATAACATTCTAGAATCATAGCAGACGCTGAACATCAAAAATAACAAATAAAACAGATACCCATCACCAATATATAAACAAGAGATGGGCTTCCGCCCATCACTGGACTACACTTTTTTCACCAGCTATGGGCATCGCATATTGAACACAATGGTAAGACGATAAAGATAAAAACCTATACACCCAACTAAAAAACACATAGCACTCAGAATATAAAAGAATTGTTACTTACCACCACTCAACCACACTTCAAGAGAACATAGATACTACCTATAGACAGAACACCTAAAAAGAGATAGGCACCCAATTATGCTATAAAACAACAGAACACCACAGCACCCCATTGCACTGCACTCTCTAATCTTAAGTAACATCCAACCACCACAAAACAACACCTCATACACCAAACAAATATAACTCAACCTAACAGAAAATATTTAAGAAATCGACAGTCAAACAATATACTAAATGATCACACCCATCAGAAATAGCACCCGAGTTTAACTCACTTCCATTTAACCACCCAGTCATCTTAAAGCCAAATTTAGAAATTGCAGCCACCATCAACTTGCATACTACAAAAATAGTACCAACATAACCTAAACTAACCTCAAATATCTGCATAAAATCAACTAGGCCCCGGAATAGTCTGTCCCTCTAACATTGTCTAACAATCATCCCAGAACAACCTCGGAAATCACAGCATTAAGCATCTTTGGAGGAGGCCGGGTGGGGCGGCTAGGTACCATAGTAAGGTGTGGCCACCTCTGATAGTGTTGTCAGGAGGTGAGAAGGTAAGACAGGTATATATATATATAATAATATATAATATATATATAATATTATTATATATTATATATAATAAGGAGGTATATCTATATAGACTATATATGGCATTCAGTACGATCTTTTCACCAAAAGGTATTTTACTTAAAATTTTTGGTATTTTTCCCCACGTTTAAAGGTTTTTTTTTTTTTTACCATAAATTGAAGATTAAATTTTTTTTTTAAACCAATAAGCACAAAGATTAACTTGCCAAGTAATAATTTAAATCTTTACTATAACGCAACTTTAATAACTTATTACTTACTTACTTTTACTTACTTACTACTTACCTTACTTACTTACTTAACTTACTACTTAACTATATAAATTTTTACCTATTTCTTTGCCATAAATGTAAATTTTTTTCCTTTCTCTGTTGAAAATTCTTCTTTTTTCCCACAAAAATTGCAGGAGAAACATGCGTAAGCTGAATGTCCTACACACACCACACACATAATAATATATTATATACTATATTAATATATATATATATATATTAATATATATATATATATATATGATATATTATATATTATATATTATATACTATATATTAATATATATATATAATATAATCTATATATATTATATATATATATTATATATATATATACGTGTATATATACATATAATATTATATATTATATTATTAATATATTATAATATAATATATTATATATATATAATAATATATAATATTTATTATATATATTATATATATTATATATAAAATCTAGTCTACGGCCATAAATCCCTCTCTGATCACTCTCCTGTGTCACTAGTTTCTTTATTTCAATAGTCCTAACACTCCTGGTCTACGAACACTTCAGAAAGAAAGGGAATTAAGAGAATTGACTAGGGCGGTAATAGAAACTAGAAATAGTACATCAGGAAATCACAAGCCACCAATTTTTTTGAAGATATCCCCAGATTTATCTATGAATGAAAAGAAAGATATTGCACGAGTTATATGCGAGCCAGAGGTAAGAGTAATCCTAGTTCAAACAAACGTTGCAATTATTTATTTATTTATCTAGTAGATTCAGTTAATCCTTCAGTTCGTTTCATGGAAAAGTTAGGTTCTTTACCCGTTTTTTTTTCACCACCACTCATGGTCAAAACCCTATTCAAGGAGGGGGTGTTAAAACATTAAGAGGGTTGTCATCTAACTCAAATTTCACAGATGAGCACAGACACAGGCCTTGAAGTGAGGGAGATTAAATTCAGCAGGAAACAGAAGATGGAAGAGAATTTCACATAACAGAGGTGGCTGGAAAGAAGGAAGCACAACATCGTTGCCTAGAGTTTCTAATGTCTACACAAAACTCGTGTGCATACACTGCACTCCTTGTGCTACGAGGGCGATGTAAAGGTGGTGGTACGCGAGTTGTCAGTTCCCTCGAGTACTTGCCGCTGTGGTACCTATAGAAAAGAGAGAAAGCTCCAACATAGTGTCGCAAAGATAGAGGGTCAAATAAATTGAAAAGTACAGAACAGTTGATAAGTCTTTAGGACTCTGACTCGACCCTATCCAAAGACCAGGTGAAACCAGAGCCCTCCCCCCCCCAGATATGATTGCTGTACTCCATACATGGCTGATGAGACCCTTGTATAGTCTGAGTAATTGAGAAGAGAGCAAAAAGTCTCTCAGTCTAAACAGATCTACCTTTTTTGAGGCAGCCTTAGCAACCATTTTTTATTTATGCTAAGGCCAAGAATGTTTATTTTGTAAGCAGGAGAGATGAGAGAATGATCGAAAGAGATAGGAGAGTTAGAAGGTGTCTTTGAGAGGGAGATTTGTAGAAGTTGGGTTTTTAAAGAATTGAATTTCACAAGGTTGAGATGGCCCCACCGGGAAATTCTATCCAGATCAGCTAGAAGAGAATCGTAAAGATTAAGACGAGAGGTAATTCTAGAAGCAAAAGATGGAGTATACTTGGAATGAGTTGAAGAATGTAAGGTTGAGTCATCGGCATATGAATAGATAGAGTTAGATGAGCAGCTGAGAAGATCTTTAATAAAATGCAGGAATAGAGCAGGGGATAAGACAGAACCCTGAGGAACACCACTATCGACATGGAAGAAAGAAGAAGTGACCCATCAACTACAGCCAATATTGAGCGATTTGAAAGAAACCTAGACATAAGTAAGCAAAGCAGAAGGAGAAACCACACGGGAGGGGAGCTTCGGGACTCTAGTTTGGCCCCATGGCGTGCCATATCGCAGTCAAATACCTTTAGATTTGTCAGCGCCGCAAACATGTCTCCTCCCCATTAGTCCCTAAGGGTGGAAATCTTAATCGTAGATGGCAAACTTATTAGTCACCAGTAAGACTTTCGAGCGCGAATGCATACTGGTGATTTGTAAAGAAGAAGAATTAATTCTCAGATTGATCTAAGAAATGAAGCAGAGAAGTGTTTCAAAGATCTTAAATAGGATACAAGTGAGAGCTATATAGGGCGATAGAAGGATCAGAGCGGCTACCTTTTTTAGGAATAGGTTGGACATATACACGCTTCCAACACTGAGGAAAAAGTCCAGCTCAGTAGCACTCTCCCTTAAAATTTGCGGAAGAATGTCATCCGGGCTCTTTCCTAACGTTCATAGATTTCAGGAGCCTATGCACCCGATCAAATGAAATCACAGGTAAAGGCATATGACACCTAAAAGGAGGAGGAGGAGGATTGCCAGATTCCAGGAGTAGTAGGGAGGCCATTCCGTTAGTGTAACCTTTTACCCCACCTGTCTTTTTTTTACCCCACCCTAATTTTTGGGAACCCTAATTTTGGGAACCCTAATTTTTTTCGAAGGGTTGCGCCAAACGGTTGCGTAGCCACCACGCTCGATGCCTCCCCCCCCTCAGTTTTTGGGCCCCCCCTTTAGGGCGTATGCCCACTTTTGATGTTTGACTTCTATTCGCTGGACCTTCATTACCTATGCAAGGTCTGAAATTGACCTTTCATGAAGTTCGTAAGGGACTTAATCGAAATCAGGCCAGGTGACCTTGCCACGCTACCGCTTGGGTAGCGTAACTGGTCCCAGAGAGGTGATGTTAAGGTCCTGTCCTGTATGTAACCGATCCTAATTGAACGCTTGTTGTCCTGATCCTAACTTGACCTGTATTTACGTGATCTAATCTTGAATGCCTGTATGTATCCGATCCTACTGAACACATGTAGGTAACTTATTCCTAATTGACGCCTGTATGTATCTATTCTAACTTGGAACGCTTGTATGTATCTATCCTAACTTGAACCCACACACACATACAACACACAGACACCCGGCCTTGCTCAGCTACTCTGCCACCGTCCCTTAAATTCGTTGCTCTAGCCGGTCCTTATGACTCACACCTTTAACGTCTCTACCTGCCCGCGACCGTTTGGTCATATCAAATATATAAACCAGGTAGAAACCGCACCCTACCACTCTGGCAAGTACAGGGCATTTAACCCACAAATCCAAGCTAAGATCTGAGAACCAAGGATCTTTTTATTAAAGTGTATATAGCATTAAATTCCAGATATATATGATATAATAATTATCATATTATATAATATTTATATAATATAATATATATTATAATTTTATTAATATATATATATAAATATATCTAATATATATATATATATATATATATATTATATATAAATAAATAATATATATAATAATATATAATAGCGATATTCAAGTGTAGTTACACAGACACAACCATGTAATATAAAATAATAATTACATATATAAATAATAATATTAATAATAATTTTATTACATTATATATATATAGATATAAATACTATATAAAATATTATATAATATATATATATATATATATATTATATCTATATATTATATATATATATATAATATAAAGTGTTATACATTTATATATATATATTATATTAAATATACATATAATTAAATTTATATTATATAGTAATTATATATAATATTATATAATAATATAATATATATATGGACCATGTGAAGCACCACGTGATACAAGGAAGTATTTAGACGTTCATCTACACACACACACACAACACAGATTTACCAAACAGTGTAATAATAAAATAATAATATAAAATATATTATATATATTATATAAGTTATATATATAGTATATATATTATATATATATAATATATATATATGATATATATATTATTAAATATATATATATATATAATATATACGTGTAATATTATATATTTAATATATATTAGATATATAGATAAATAGATTACTGTACGACACACACCACACACCACAAGCACACACACCACACACCCTGCCATACGACATTACACTTTACACCTACACCCACAGACTTTACACTCACACCTACCTTAAACACACACACACACACACACCCTCAACATCCCAGCCCATATCCATAGACACTTACACCCACCATAGACACTAACACACTTACAATTACACATAAGACACTTCCACTGGTTTTACACTCACACAGGCATGATACACTTACACCTCGCCATTACAATCACACACTCACACACGAGTATCCACACACCTACACCAGCATAGACACTCTATACACACTTACACTTCATTACCTAAGATCACTGTACAAACTCACCTATAGACACTATCACTCATCCCTTAGACTTACCACTCACCCCATGGCACACTGACACCCACCCACATACACTATGAACTTATCCACAATACAGCAGCCATAGACACTTACCACTTTACACACACATACACGCATCCATAGACCTTACACTCACCCTCACACTCCGAATTCTTTAATGCCTCAGCTTTTGGATACCTCAATCTTTGATGCCTCAACACTTGTTTGCCCTCAACTTTGATGCCCACACTCCAACTTTAATGACTTTTAGCTTTGATGGCTCCAACTTTGATGTTCTAGCTTTGATGGTTCATCTTTGAATACCAACCTATATTGTGGTGTCAATTTGATGAGCCCTCTTTGTCAGTTCAACTTTGATGGTTCATCTTTGAGATGGACTCAGATTTCACTATGAGTTTTCAACCCTATGAAAGGTTTGAACGAGGTAGTAGAACATTATATAGTGATTTAAAGGTGATAGGAAGAACTCACATGAGGAAATCGATTGTTATCTTCAAGTTGGCTAGATGCGTTCCTAGGTATGAGTTAGCTTTTTCTTAGCCTCCCCTGATCAATAGAATAGCCTACGATTTGGTTGTCTACCCTTATGTTATTAAGTTTATGAAGGAGTCCGATCTGTGTATATATAGATTGCTTAGGATCTTCCTACTATGAGCTTAGTTTTCTAGCTTTTTTATAACCTAGCCTGCCCTAGCATCATTACGTAAAAACCGTTATTAATGTCTTTTCCCTAGGCATAGCGGAACCAACAGACGCAAGCATGAGCCTCCGGCAAAGACAGGCAACCCCGCACCCGCAGTGCGGACCCGCCCGCAGCGCAATATTTCCACGTTCCCGCCCGCCGCGTTGCGCCCGCAGGCGCAATTAATTCCCGGCATAATCCGGCAGGCGCATATTACCTAGTCGTGAACGGGATAAATATGAATTATCAAGAGTATCAAACTATTCCAAGATTCATTTTCAACTATACTTAGACGATTCATATCACTTTTTTCATATGATGACATTTTTTATTTAAATAAGACATTTTAGTGCGATGCCTGACAACTGTAACTCGAGTATCAGAGCCTATTTTATTATTCAATCTTGGCGTAACAACATATTTCATGTCTGATATCATATTGAACAAACTTAAGTCAAACTAATTACGAAAAGATTGCCATTGCAACTAACTATGTAGTCCATTTCATTTTTTTATTTACATCCTTTAAACAATTTTATCAAAACATTTTCTGCTATATAACTGTAACTCATTACAGACCACATATTTATTATTATTTAACTACAATTCATAGTTGTGGATTTGGAAGACACAGGCAGCAAACTATCTACAAACAATTGGTTTTTTTTTCAAATGATACTATATTCATCTACATTTTTTATTAACACATTTACATTACTAACTTAAAGGCAGTAAAGACAGTAATCATAGCTCAAGTTGCCTAGCAGCAGAGGGATAAGTAAGGCTTTGTTTACGCCATATTAGCTTTAATCAATATATTTATTAAATATTTTTCTTTATATTTTTTTTTACTTAGATACTTTTAATTTCATAAATTTTTACCAAATTGTAATTGGAGTAAGAAAACAGAGGTGTCTTTGATATTAAACATTTTATTCTTAACTACAATTGGTACAAAAATTTATTAAAACATATACTTACACCTAACACTTCACAAAATAATACACACCACAACACATCACCAGCACAACTTTTACTTTAACAACATGGCTTTCACTGCTTTAGGAACTCATATGCTTTTATCTGCTTTACTGCTTAACTCATATATTTATTAACATTTATTAACATTACATACTTAAAGCAGTAAATCAGTAAACAATAACGCTGTTGCCTACAACAAAGGGACTAGTACGGCTTTTGGTTTTAGAACTGCTTTAATCTGGGTTGAACTCATATGCTTTACTGCGTTAACTCAAATATTTTATAAACTATGTATGTCTACATTACATACCTTAATCAGTAAAACGAAATCAATCGCTGTTGCCTAGCAACAGGGATTAGTAGGCTTTGTTTTACTGTTTATGCTTTACTCATTGTTTCCTGCTTACTCAATATATTATTCACATACTGTTTTTTTATATTCTTTTTTTTGTTTTATCCTTTTTATTTATTATTTTTATTATTATTCTTTTTATTATTTTTTATTATTTTTATTTTTATTATTTTATTTTTTATTATTAATTTTATTATTTTTATTTTTATTTTTATTTTTATTATTATTTTTTAATTATTATCACTTGTGTTATTACTTCATGCCTATTGTATTATTATTTAGAAATTCATAGCACACACACACACACCCACACACCCACACACAACACACACATCCCGTTTACAACATATGCCAATAAGTTCTTTTATGGAACCATAACGTATAATTTATGAAAACATTTTGTCTTTAATTGAACAGGTCCAATTCTATGACCAATTCAACTAAAATTATTTCAAAAGTTTCTTAAAACTTCTTATCATAAATCAAATCATTATCTTTGAAAAGAATTTATATTAACTTATACTTTTTTGTTTATAAATTTTATAACTATCAAAAATTTACATACTAAATTTTGCGTGTTGATCACTTGAATTAGATTTTTATTAAAACATATATTTTATAAAAGCATTATATTCAGTAAAAATCTAGCACCCCTCTACAATAAGCTATGCCACGTTTTGTTCTCATGACTTACTGCTTTACCTCATATCTATTCGCCATGTAATAGTATAATAATACAAAATAAGTTCTTTGTTACTCTTGCTAACATAACGATGTATTTATTAAAATCAATTCTAGGTTTTTATTAAAAAATAACAATTTCACTTTAATATTATTTTCGTCGAAGTGGTAACTAAAAGATTTCAAAGTTTTTTAAAATTTTAATGTGTAGTTTTCCTTTATAGTATTATTATGTAATCTAGCACCAGTGTGACAACGTCCATCACCGAGAAACAGCCAACCAAATAGTGACAACCGCACACCTCCTACAGATACAAACTGACCTCTTTTCTGAAACATGATGTTGAAAGTAACTACTTAGCGCCTAAATTTAAAAGCCTTTTTGTACCCCGGGGCGATTTAGGCCTAATACCAGGTAAAATATATTCAAACTGACTTTAATCTTGCTACACTGTTAAAGTAATCTTAGTTAGCCTAAAATTAGGCCTAAATTTAGGATAAGCCTTTTTGAATAGGGTCGAGTCAAAGGACAAAGACTTATAAACTCGCTTCAGCGTGTGTTACTTGTCCAGTTACAACGCTCTGACACCGTCTAGTTGTGCGACGATGGTTTGGTGTTATCCTCTTTCTATAGGTCCCGGGACGATGATTTTGTGGGCCGTCGTCGCAGCGCGCCCAGGTGCTCGACGGAACTATCCTCCGCCGTACCCACGACCTTGTAGACGCCTCTCGTAGCCACAGAGTTGTGCTGTGTCGTGCATGAGTTTGTGTGATATCGAACTCAAGCTAGTTTGCTGCGCGTGCTTCCTTCTTTCCTGCACAATCTGTTCTGTGGAAATTCTCCTCCTGATCTGTCTTTGTTTTCCTGCGTGGAAATTTATCTCTCCTTCAAAGGCCAGCGTCTGTGCCAGGTGGTGCGTAGATTGCGATAGTTGGTGACATTCTGCAGCGTAGCCGAAGCACCCGGTCCTAAACGAGGGCTCTGCCGTGAGTGGCCAGTGACTGGTCTAAAAAAAAAATTCAACATGACATAAATAATAATATATATCTCCGTAAGAACAAAGATAGATAGGATTATACAGTTTGTGACTTGTGATGTGAAAAACATTATATTTAACCTTAACTAGTACCTGGCGAGAGCCTGTTCCTTTGGGGTTTACATTCCCACCTAGTCCTAAAATACGTCGCTCTCGACTAATGAGGAGGGGCTGAAATAAAATATTTGGCTTGGCAAGCAACGTTGATAATAGGAACTGTGCCCCACCTTCAGCCAATACCCGAACGAAAGGGTTTCTTTGGTGCGCAGCATCTCCATTGTTTTTAGAGGGCCTTCATGCTCCTCTTTTCACATGATTGCAAATTGACATTATCTTTGCTTCTTATTGACTGTCTCTTCAGGTTTTTTCGATGGGGTTCCTTGTGTATTCCTTTGAAGGTGACATAGATTCATGCAAATTTGGCCAAGAACTTAATCAAAGTCTACACTATCCCAAAAACCAAATGCCTCTTCATCTTCAGTAGTTATTTGTCTGAAAAGCCACCCATCGTCACTATGCAGTGCTTGCCCCAGGGTTGCTGATAAGGGGCGGCTTTCCAACTCTGTGAATATTTTTTTTTTTTTTTTATGTCACGCGAGCAAGCTCCTCGGTTATAATTTAATGCATTCTAGAAGTGGTTCACGTCGGAGATGCCATTCTTTTATGGTTTTGCTAGCTTAGGGATTTTCTCTTATTAGAACCTTTTGCATATCGAAACCAGATATTATTGAATCTAAAAGATTTCACAATTGCTTTCACAAATTAAGAAGTAGATCGTCAATATTACCCAATACGGATACTAAGAAATTTGGCCGATATCGGATCCCGATACTATCGTACACTTTCCTAATATATTATATATATATATATATATATATATAGATCATATATATATATATAATATATATATATATATATAATCTATATAATAATATATATATATATATATATACGGTTATATATATATATATATAATAGTATAATTATAAATATTATATAAGTATATATATATATATATATATATATATATTATATATATATAAATATATATTATATATATATATATATTATATACGGCTTATATACTATTATTATTATATATATATATATATATATTATATAATAATAATATATATAATTATAATATATAATATTATATATATATAATATATATATATTTATATATATAAATATATATAGTATATAATATTCGTTAATATATATATATATATATATATTATTATAAATATATATTATTCGGTATATATAATATACATATATATATATTATATATACATAATATATATATATATATAATAATATAATATATATATTATTATAATTATAATATATATATATATGGTGATTTGTTTAGGATAATAGCAGAGTGAGAACATGGGTGTGTTATGTCTACCTTTGGTATTCAATTTGTATATGAATGGGGTATGAAAGACTTGAGGTGGGATGGCGGAATGGGTTAGAATGATGGGAGAATGGAGATGCGTGGAGGGTGCCCTACCTGGCGGATGATTTGGTTCTGTTGTGTGCGAATCTGAAGAGAGTTTGAGAGGGTTGGTATAGAGAATTTGGCAGGATGTGAAAAAGGAGGGGCTTTGAAGTAAACGTAGATAAGAGTAAGGTTATGGTTGTGAGTGAGGACAGTCCTCAGTGTGAAGTTATGTTAGATGGTGAGCAGGTGGAACAAGTGTCTGAGTTTAAATATTTAGGATATATGTTGGATGATAAGGGAATGGATGATGCAGAGTGTCGTAGGAAATTGTGAATGGCAGGAAAGGTGGCTGTTGCAAATTAAATGTCGTTGGTGGATGTAAAAGGACTCTTTCTTTAGTATGCTTGCATGAGGGTATGTTGTTTACTGTGTTATTGTATAGTATGTGAGACTATGGTCTGGAATAAAAACTATGATTCTAAAGTTCAATGTGTTCAAGATGGACAATCTTAGGGGCCTGTTAGGTGTGAGAAGAATTGATAAAATGAGGAATGAACGTATTAGAGAGTTGTGTGGTGTGAAGAAAGGGGTAAATGAGAGAATAAATGAAAGTACATTGAGATGGTTTGGTCATATGGAAAGGATGAATGATAGTCGGTTTGGTTGAGCGGATGTTATAGTGTGGGCAAGTGTGTTGGGAACCGAACCGGTCTGGGAGACCGGAAGAAAAAGTGGATTGAGTCGGTGAACGATGTCTGAAGAGAAATGTGAGTTGGCAGAGGCGAGAATAAAGGTGCCATATCGGGAGTGAATGCGGGGTCTTTGTATGCGGGGCATGGTTGTGGCACACCCTGGCCAAGGGGATTGAACCTTACATTGAACGATTTCCACAAAGTGAGGGTCCGTTGCGGTCCCATGAGGCTCTCGGGTGAATTTTCTTTTTCTTGACGAGTTTCTCACCTCATTAATGGTTTGGAGGGACGGTAGGGGGTGGGCTTTATTTCGAATTACATCATGTTCTTCTACTGCTTTGCTTTTCTGATGCATGTCACGCACCTTTACCCCAGTCTTGGGGAAAGAGGAAGATAAAAGAAGAAGAATAATATTGAAGAAATTATATATATATATTATTATATATATATATTATATATATATATATATATATAATATATATATATATTATATAATATATATATAATAATATATTATATTATATAATAATAAATTGGACATTTAATAAACCAGTTGACTCCGGTTAAATATTAGGCTTAGGGGTTAATTTAGGTTAGTTTTTGTTAGGTTAGGTAATTTTTGGTTTAGGTTAGGTTAGGACCCCCAAAAATTTAGCTGTATTTCCTAAAGTTATTTAAAATAACGATTATTAATTATTGAATTTTCGCTCTTGGAGTCAACTGCTTATACATACATATAATATATATATAATATATATATATATATTAATAATTATATATATATATTTATCCATAATTATATATATATATAGTATTATATA
>JABUQX010018185.1:5000-22500 GCA_015478945.1 Trachelipus rathkii
AAGTCTTAAAACTTTTATATTTAATTAAAAATAAACTCAAAACGAATAAAATTTTTAATCCTATAAAAGGAATAAATTTAAATTACATTAATTAAGTAAATATTTTTAGAAAGTGTAACTTGCTTTAGAAATAATTGAATTTTTACTAGTATAAGTTGTGATAAAAATTATATATATGTATGATTATATAATATATATAATATATATATTATATATATATATATATATATTATTATAGTATATATAATATATATATATATAATATATAGTTTTATTATATAAAATATTTATATAATATATTATATATATAATATATATTATATTATATATATATCTATATGATTTATACCCTTGTATTATATCACTATATATATATATAGTTATATATATAATATGTATATATATATATATATATTATATTATATATATAATATATTATATATATATAATATTATATTATATATATCTATATATATATATATATATTACATTATATACGTAATATATATATATATATATATATATATAATATATTATATATATATATATATATATATATATATATATATATATATTATATATATATATATATATTATATTTAATATAATATATATATATATTATATATATATATATATATATATATATTATATTATAATATAGTTATATATATATATATATATATATTATATATATATATAGTGTGTATATATATATATTTAATAAATTATTTTGAAAAGAGATTTCGGAAAATATTTGATTTCTTGAAGATATTTACTCTAAATAATTAAATACATTAATATTTTTAAAATTATATTTTTTCCTTTTCCGAATTCGTTTGATATAACAAATTTCGAATATTTTTATGTTAAAAAAACTCGGAAAAATTATAATTTGGCTTCAATTTTAATTTGAAATCATAGTAAAACCAAAAAAAAATTTATTTTTATATTTAGGTGAAGTTTATATTTTTTGCATCAATTTATAACAAAGGAAAAAAAAATTAAATATATTTTTATTTTGCTTGATTTCCCCAATTATTTAGTGTATAATTTACAATTAACTCCCGGTAGAAAAACCGGTTTGCCTGATTTTTTGCCGGGGCGGGGCCGGGGTCCGGTACGGTTCATAATGTTGAATAGCCCAATTGACCACCCGGAAATTTGCTCGAATCAAAGTAAAAACAATCCTTTATATTATATATTTATTATATTATATATATATTATAATATATATATATATATATATATAATATATATATATATTATATATTATATTATATTATATATATATATATTATATATAATAAAGGAATAAGGGGAATTTTGCATAGAATAATGAATAGGGATGGTGTTCTTGACTAATGAGATGAATGTGACTAGAGTGGGTGGTGGAATACTGTTCGACAAATCTGCATACATTGGCGTAATGAAGAAGTGAGTGAAGTGTGGGGGTTTGATTGGTGCAAAGAATAGGTATTTTGGGCATGAGAATATTAGCAAGGAGGAGGTAATGTGTAGAGGGAGAAAGTTGAAGAATTGGTAATCTGCGGTATAGGATGAAATTACGGTGAAATGATAAGAAGGAGGCGAGATGGTGATTGATATGATTTGGAAGTTGTGTAATAAACAAAATGTTTATGGAGAGTATAGTTCTGAGGGATTGAAGGAGAGCAATAATAGTACCTTATATAAGGGTAAATTAGATAAAGGGTAACTGTAGAAGTGAGTGTGGATTAGGAATTTAGGTCTTTTTGAAATTGTGTTGTAGGGGAAGATATTACTTATATTTTGGTCGAAGAATGCGTCGAATATGAAGGACTGATTGTGAAACAAGGTGGCTTTGAGTGGTAGAGGATGGTGTGAATCAAATCTTTACATTGAAACAATGATTTTAAGAAAATGAGGGAGGAGAAGAATAAATTGCATTTAGGTTTTTTGTATTTGGCAAACAGGCGCATGAAATGATTAATACGGAAGATCTATGGCAGGTGTTATTGATATAGGGTGTTGGTGGTAAGCTTCTGAATGGAATAAAAGTATGTATGACGATGTAAACGCGTGTGTAAGAATATATGGAGTTGAAAAGTGATTGTTTTAATATTAATAGGCGGAGTGAGGCACGGGATGTCTATGTTTTTTTGTTATTCCAATTTGGTATATGGATGGGGTTATGAAAGAATTGAGGGTGGGCGGGGCGATGGTGTTAAATCAGGGTTGTGGAGTCGTTTCAAACATTTTCGACTCCAACTCGACTCCGAATCCAAACTCTTCAAATTACAACTCCGACTCACTCTCTTTCAATCTACCGACTCCGGGCGATCCGACTCCGACTCAAATCTCGGTTAGAATGGATGGAGAATGGAAGAGAGTGGAGGATGCCTACTATTTATGCGGATGATTTGGTTTTGGTGTGGCTGAATCTGAGAGAGTTTGAGAGGATTGGTAAGAGAGATTTGGCAGGGTGTGTAAAAGGAGATGTTTGAAGGTGAACGAGATTAGAGTAAGATTATGGTTGTGAGTGATGACAGTTTCGGTGTGAAGTTATGTAGATGGTGAGCAGCTGGAACAAGTTTCTGAGGTTAAATATTTAGTATATATATACTATAGGGAACGGATGATGCAGGTGTAGTAGAAAAGTTGTGAATGGCAGGAAGGTGGCTGGTGGGCAATTAACGTTGGTGGATGCATAACGACTAAAGTCTTGATGGCGCTTGGGTCTTGCAGGAGGGTAATTTTTTTTAATAATATGATAAGGTTGAAAATTTAATTACACAAACAAATAATTGCTAAGATCCGTAATTTATGTATATTGAAGGGAGCTAAAAAGTAACGGAGTAACGGCACTTCGTTACTTTTCCTTTCAAAGAACGGAATAAGAAACGCAACTACTTTTTCCGAGTAACGAAGTAACGATAACGGAACTACCTTTTTGAGTAACGATGCCACACTCTGTAAATATATATATATATTTATTATATATATATATATATATTATATATATATATATATATATATATATATATATATATATTATATATATTATATATATATATATATACTATTATAGTATATTATTATATTATATATATATATTATAAATTATATTATAATTTACTATACCTATATTACATAGACTATATCCCTAACTTATATGAATCTCTAAAACTTGTTTGTTTTCTAAAAAATAGATCGATAATAATATATCAATATATTTTCTGAATTAATATGATCCAAGGGAACTCAGAAATAAGAGATTTTATTTGTTTTAAACTAAAATTTGTGAAGTTTCATTAAGGTAGATTTTGTGTACTTTTTATTATCTGTCTTAAATGAGATTTTTTTTTTCATCTTCAAATATTTTATCCTGTAGTTAAATTATTTTTTCATTAGGTATTTATGATTAAATGAAAACTGTAACTAAACAATACCTAGATGGATGCATAGCAGGTTGCGTATGATCATGGAGACATGCGCGCTGCGAGAAGCGGTGCCGTGTAACCACTTACTGCGTGCTGTATGGTATTATATATTATATATATAATATATATAGGTATATATACTATATATAATTATATATATATATACTAATATTATATTATATATATATATATATTAATGTAAATATAACTATATTAACTTTTACTCACATAAAATTATTTAATCAATCCTTATTTATTTAATGGGAAAATGAGAAAAATCGTAAAAAATCACTCAATCAAATAATCTAAATCCAATTTCTCTTTTTATAATCCACTTAGCCATTGTATATAATATACCTATATAGTTGTTATATTCAGATATAGGTGGTATATATATATATATATATATATAATATATATTATATATTATATTATAGATATATATATAGTATATATATATATATATATATTATAGGTGATGTTTTAAAAAGAACGAGTTAAAAATGAGGACACTTTTCAAAAAGGTTTATTAAATAAAAAGTTAGAATACTATGTTATTAAATATAAAATCGTGTTATCAAGTAATAAAAATTTTATAAAAAATAATAAATAATGAAAAAAATATGTTTTATCGTACGTCTGGCAGGCAAGTACTTACGACCTTGAATGAAGTTACGCAATTTTTTTTCGTCTAGCTTAGTAATATTTATTACAGTACAATGTGAGGTCGTATTTTGAATTGTTAAAAAAAAAAGGTTATTGGAACAGTATTTATGAAAATATGTTGGTAGATATGAGTTATTTGCTTTTTTAGCGCAGCATTTCAATTTAATATTAACTGAAAAAAAATGTTTGCAAATGGAAAAAAAACGTGAAATATATAAAGAAACGGATTTTTTTAAATATAAAAAATGTGGGAAAAAATATTGTCAGCTCCTAAAGGTTCCTTTTTCTACCGTTCTCATCTACATTATTCGAAGGTATTAAAATTAATATTTTATTTTTTGTTAATGATGTAAGTGCCAAACAATGTGGTTCCATGGTAGGATTTTCCAAACATACTGTTGTAGATTGGTATAATTTTTGTAGAGAAGTTTGTGTGATAGAAATATTAAATTCGAGAAAAAAATTACCTGACCTGACCTGACCAAACCTAACCTAACCTAACCTAACCTCATTTCACCCCTAACCATAGGAGGAAAGATGATGTCTGTGTAGCCTATAAGTAACTTTGTTTTTTGTTAGTATATATATATATATATATATAATATATATATATATAATATATATATTATATATATATATATTATATATATATTTGTGTGATTGGTGTTGGATGGGTTGGGTATTGTATATATACGTATATATATAATATAATATATATATTATATATATAGTATATATATACATATACTATACCAATTATATATATATTATATATATAATATATATATATATATATATATATTATTATTATATATATATTATATATATATATACCCCGTTATAATATATATATATATTATATAACTATATATATTATATAATTATATATTATATTATTTATATGATATATATATAATATATTATTATATAATATATATTATATATATATATATATATTATATATATATAATTATATATAATATTATATATATAAATATATATATATATATATATTATATATATATTAGTATATATATATATATATTGTATATATAATATATATATACTAATATATATATATATATATTATTATATATAGTGATGGGATAGTATATATAATACTATTATAATATTATTTAAGTTCTTCCAATAATAAAAAAGAAAGCTTATAATTGGTGCATAATAGTGTAAAGCTAATGTCATACGTTGTTGTTATTTCATAAATCGCGGACGTAATAATTTTCCATATTGAAAAATATGAGTAAATATTTTTTTTTTTTTTAACAAAATACTATGGTTTTTAGTTCAAAATATATTTATGAAACTTTTAATCTAAATAAAGTTCTTTGAAAAGTCTATAGCTTTTTGTCCGTTATTATGCAACTTAACATATATATATATATATATATATATATATATATATATATATATATTATATATATATATAACTTATATTATATATTATATATGTATCAACCCTTTGAGAGTTAATACAGTGATAATGAAAAGGGGTAATTACTTTTTATTTTTATTTCTAAGACTAATTAAATCAGGTGGTAAATAATGGTATCAATATTAACAGTTACACAATGGGTCAATTCACAGTCATTAATAAGATTTATGAAAGTTAACACAATATTTCCTATGACCAAAACATAGCTTTCCGGTCTTTCAACGAGCCGAGTCTTAATGCGACCTCTCATTCTGCTATACAATCAGGCCTTACTGCCTTCTTCCTCGAAAAGCCAGGCATTTCGGCGGGCAGCATCGCAGTGACTCAACTCTACAAAATAGTGCATACGAAGGTTGTTGAAATATTTTCCCATATATAATAAATTATAGTAAATTTGATATACAGAGCAACTATGAGAGGTGTACATAATTATTGTGAGGCCAGAGTAAATCCTGTCTTCAAGTTTTTTTTTTTTTGTTTTTTTTTTTTTTTTTTTTTTCTTTTTTTTTTTGAGTAGTAATTTGACATTATTAATTATTACGACAATACAAATTCTATTCTTCCAATACATTGTTAAAAACACATAAAAGACTTTTAGTCCCACCTCGGGGGGTTTTTGACTATTTCAACTCTTCTATTACAACCCTTCCTTGTGACGTGACATTATTATTACGAAACACAAATTCTATTCTTACAATATATTGTTACAAAATACATAAAAGACCTCCTTAATCCCCATCTGGTGGGGTTTGACTATTTCAACTCCTCTATTGCAAACCCTTTCTGTGACATTTTTGTAAGGAACTCGTGAGAATTTATTCACAACTATTAATGTTTGGCAGCATCGTTTTGTCTATAGTATTAGATAGAGGAAGAAGACGATTTTTGTTTTTTTTTTATTTTTTTATTTTTTTTTTGAAGGATTAAAGTATCATTCACTGACTGTCCTAATTCTAGAATTGTCATCTAGGACACTAACTAGGCCCTTTTTCTTCTACTTTATTTTTTCTTTATTATTATTATCTGTATATATATTTTTATTTTTTTACTTACTTATTTTTCTCTTGGGTTATCGCGTCCGCCTATCAGTTATGTTTATAAATAATTCTTTACATTCTTAAGATTTTCCATACTTTGCTGCTCTTTCCCATGCTTTAAAATATAAACGTTAATTCTTTTTTATTCGTGGGCACCCTGGAAGGGTTGCCTGAGGTATCTCTCTGACAGTTTTCTACATTGGTACCTGTTGATTTCTCACCAAAACGGCTTTGCCTTGTGGGAGATCTTTCGGATAAATATTATTTAATTATTTTTATATACCAACATTGTGGTGCCCAACAGGCCTATCGCATATTTAAGGCCACTAATTTCTTCAAATAGGCACTTTGACTGACCGTGGCACTGAGTGCCTCCTTCTGCAACAAGCTTCCTGGCACTGATAGGTTCTGGCCAAACATAAGAACACTGGGAGTGACTCCTTGGTCATTTATAGGGCTAATTTTTTCCCTCAAAACAGTACGAGTGCCAAGGCAAAATTTAGCCTGTTTTACCCTTCATTCTCCTATCATTTTAATCATAACAACTTTACGTGTCCAGCTATGAGTAGCCTTGTTCAAATTTTCGCTCAGTCCCTGTTTGAACGAGGGAATTAGGCGTCGTGACAATATTATCTATGTTTTGATGGTTACACGACGTCTTAATATTTTGGGGCAGTGAACTGGCTTCCGCGGTCCGAGATGGAAGCCTTTTTATAGAGCACAGTAAGGAAAATCGGCTCACTAAACATTCAAAACGAGTCGACCGTCGGCCTGCCTAAGAGGGGTAGGCGAGGGATACTTACTAATCTATCATAAAAACAGGAGCAGATAATTGAAACCCATACTATATACGGAAACTTACACAAATCCACATGAAGAGTATCAAACTTCTCCGAGACCTCCTTAAATCTGCCGAATTCTGGAGATATCCTTCTAACGCTCTTATTTTTTTGACAGACATCACACTTCTGAATAATTTTTTCACTCTAGCGTATGCATAGAATTTGAAGGTCAAAATCGCTATTCAAGATAGTCAGACGTCCGTTCTATTACCAAGTGATTTGTATTATGTATTTTCTCTATGACGTCATCCACCAGATTTTTCCGGAACTAATATTCTAGCTGTGCCTGTAGAGATATCAACCGCCAAAAGACGCTCTTCGCCCGATGGATGAATTCCCTTGTAACAGGCAATCCACTAGTTTTTCAGCCCCTTTTAGGTCCCTTATATAATAATCAGTCTCTGTTCTATAGCTATTCTTTGAAATCTGATACATCCTGAATTTTTTCTTAGCTTCCATTTACTCTTTTTTACTGTAAGTTATAGTATTTATTACAAAATCCTCAAAATCATTATTATCACCATCTTTTCGCTACCATTTCTGCTATTATTATTATTATTACTACTACTCTTACTATCATAACACTATCGCTTTTTTACTATTATTATTATATATTATTATACTTATAATATTAGTTATTATACTCACTACTATCGTTTTACTAATTCTTATTATTAATTATTATTTCTTATATTGATTATTATATTTTCCTTATTATACCGTTTTGTTTTATTATTTTTATTATTATATTTTATTATTATTATTATTATTATTTATATTATATTATTATTATTATTATTATTATTATTATTATCATTATTTTTATTATTATTATTATTATTATTATTATTATTATCTATTATTATTATTATTATTATTATCATTATTAATTATTTCATTTATATTATAATATTTGTTATATTTTTATATTATTATATTTTTATTATTATTATTATTTTATATATTATTATTATATTTTCATATTATTATTTTTGTTTATTATTTTATTATTATTATTATGTATTATTATTTTGTATTATTATTATTATTATTATTATTATTTATTATTATGCATTATGTTATTTATTTATGTATTATTAATTATATATTATTATTATTATCATTATTTTATTATTATTATTATTATTATTATTATTATTATAATACCAGTAAGTCTTTTTCTTTATTAACTTGCGATTTAAAGGGCTCAACCCTTCCACTACGGAATTCAGAGAATTCCATCCACTAAACTCCTCCTCCAGTTGTAACTCCGTCTCCATAGTATTTTGTTTTGGCCACGCCCACTCCCCATCTTTTATACAAGCCAGTTGCAATTGCAACTCCCCAGCCTCTATAATTTTATCTCTTTCGTTAGCCAATTCTGTTAAAATTATAGCCAATTTATTTTTAGCCTTCGAGACCAATTTAAACTCAACGTCAAAATTTGCAATGGCGTTTAATAAATTTATTTCCCGAATATTATGAACTTTTTCAGCACTCTTTTTCGTATAAGCCGAGATTAACCCACTGTTGCTAGTACAGACAGTGATTCTCTTATTGGCAATTAAGTAAGCATATTTTTGTAAGCTGTTATTGACGCATAATAATTCCTTAACTAATTGTGGTAGTGCCACTTCCACCTCAGTGAGTATGGTACTATAAAGAGCGAAAATCTTTGTTTGATTATCTTCTTCTCCCATCAGTGCACTAGCTATAGTGAGCTCGCTTACCTTCGTGTATACTAGTAACTCAGTTCCTTCATCAGGGAATGACAATAGGGTGGCACTCACCATTGCTGCTTTAGCTTCTAGAAACGCTCGCTCGGCTTCTACTTCCCAGGAAATCTTTTATTGAGCGGGTTTTCCTTTTCAACATTTTTCGTTAGGGGTTGCAAAATTGACAGAGTCCGCCCCTATATTTGATTCCGGCAGAAGTTATAGTAGACGCCGAAGAAACGCTTCTAAGTTGTTTGATAGTTGTAGGCTTTGCAACATTACCACTGCACTCGATTTTTCTCCTTTATTAGGCTTAACCCAGCTTTGCGCTACGATTGAAACCTAGAAAGGTCGTTTCTTCGACTGCAGTACAGCATTTTTCTGGGTTCAGATAAATTTTCATATACTTTAATCTCTCCAAAAACTTCTCGCAACATTGCAGATGCTCTTCGCAAGAGTCGAACTGGCGAAGTTAGATGTCATCTAAAATAAAAACGTCTTAAAATCTCCAAACAATGATTGACATAAAGCGACTGGAAGCAACATAGAAGAACACTTATGTCCTGTATTTAAATTTAGTTAAAACTGTAATTACAAAGTGGACAAGTAATAAGTGAAATATTTCTTTGTTATTCCTCGCTGATGCACGTTATATGTAATGCGAACGTCTAGCCTTGTTAATAACTTGCAATGTTGCAATTGCAATATAATATCCTTAATCTTGGGTAGGGTAAAATTGTCAGAGGTTGATCTTTGGTTTAATAACCTCAGATCAACGACCAAACGAACCCTTCCGTCCGACTTTGGCAAAAAGCTAGTTGGAAAACCCCAATTGCTTCTCCCCCGCGAAATGACCCCCGCGTCCAATAATTTATTGATTTCCTCCCTAGCCTTCTCAAAAAGATGTGGAGCTATGCTTCTACTCTTCAATTGTATCGGCGGGCCGCTGACATCCACATGGTAAGGGTAATTTGCCGCCAATTCGCACAAAAATTTCTTCCTTCAAAGGACATTCTTCTCTCTCTCCTCCCCCCCCATCAACAGTGCAATCCTCAACCCCCCTTCCAACAGTACAATCCTTACTCCCCCCTCCCCCCTCCCCTATAGTTTCATTACTATTAAGTCGTGGCTGAGCGACGAAGTTGTTCTCACAGCTGTCAAAATAAGCCCCGCCCCCTTTTCTCCGGTATTTTGTACAGATAAAGCGCCATCTTTTGAGTTGATCATTCTTTAAATTTAAATTAGGTGCTTCATAAGGATTTAAGAACAAGACTTGGTATTTTCTAATTAAATCATTAATAAGTTCATATTCGCAAAGCGGTATATTTACAGAGACAGCGGTTAGAGGGAAGATAGAATTTCGAACATGCTCAGAAAAATCGAAAGCCTCGTTACTAAAGAGAAATACTACGTCTAGTGCTGGTATCTAGTAAAAAATGGTACCTAAAGTCAATGATGAACCCGTGTTTTTTGAGAAAAGGCATGCCCAAGACATTGAATTTAATATCTGAAGCGTATGCATGCAAGTCATAAGGTCTGCCCAACCCACAAGCAACTTTAGTCATTATCTGTTTTTATAAATATGGATACAGCCTCCGTTTCGCCGCCGCTGCGCACTCCAATCGGGGGCCTCTCTCTTATCCAATTCAGTAGAAATGTAAAAGGTTCTGAGGCGAGCAGACTCCCACAGTTCTAGTAAAATAAGTCCTCATTGTTAGTTGCGTCGAAATTATGATACATTTAATCAAAAAACTACTTCGTTTAACAGCTGCAACCGATTTTAGTATGAAGTTGCCAAGAACTTCCATCAGCGATTATCAACTGAATACAAAAAAAATGCAGTTTATAAAGGCAAAGAGAGTAAGACGGAAATAAGTCATTCGTAAAAGTCACAAATGCATTATTTCTTAAAAATTAATAGATCCCATGCTTATTCGAGAAGAAGAACCTTACCATCTCTAAACTTAATACATAGTTCAATTTTCAGAAAGGGAATTCTCCGCACTTTCATTAATCTCCAAATTCATTTCTATCATTATTTTTTCAACAAGATGAGTAGAAGTCTGAATCGCTTTCCATATCCGCCTTCTGCCCAGTGACTGGGTAGGGGGATAGGCATTGGACTCGCGTCGGTGGAGGCAGTCGACTTCATTCAAAAACTATTGTTTCAAAGTCACAAGCGTTTTGATTTCATACAATTATAAAAACGTATAACAAAAGCGTAAATTATTTGCCATCACTTACGGACTATCATTCCTAGTTCTACAATCATTATTTTATTATTACTATTATTGTTGTTTATTATCCTCATCATGCGTTGAGTTACAATTTAAAATTGAGGATGATCCACTCCACGACTCAGCGAAGGGACTTCTGTGGGGAGGGGTGAATGCATAGGAATCCCCTTGCCTTAGAATATCCTTACAAGTGATATTCCTACTCCATTTAATCTAAATTAAAATATTGGTTTCGCATCATAACCCACGATTAATTTTATAATTATTATTAAAATACCCATTGACTTATTATGTGTCGTTAGATCTAGTCAGTGGGTTCATTATATTATTAGAAGTTTAATTATAACCGACACGTGATTTTTATTTTATATACTTATTTGTGTTATCAATTAATATTTATCGTTACATGACGCAATTATTAGTTATAAAATCGTCAAACACATGTTTATGGTATATTGTCTATTTTATATAATTTACGCCTATAATTTCTCCTGTTATCATTGATTTTGTTATAATAAGTCTTCTACTAGAGTTAAATTTAATTTCCCGGCCAAATTTGATTTATTCATACAAAAGTTACAGGGTAAACAATTACAAAGGTCTCTACTCACAAAAGCGTCGCTCCCCCCAATATTCACCCTCATCTGGCCCGGGAGTCGCCTCACGGACCAGCCCTTCCATTTTTTGAAATGTTGACGTTCTGTTGTGGGGGTGGAGGAGTTGCCGGGGGTTGCGATATCAAGGTGTACATTGGACAATATCGACCCTCACATCGAAATGAATGGTGCAAAAATTTCCTATGGAACCTACAAAGGCCTTCTGTACTAGGGCCAGCAGCAACGTTGTTATAATTGATCGGTTGAAATTTCTTCCTCTTGAATTTTGATCATTAATTGGGGTGGGGGAACCTCTTCGCATTCTGACCCACAGCGTCCTTCGGGAGCTCTAATGCACGCTCTTGGTAGTGACTTTCATTTCTTCGGCCGATTTTTCATGAGAGATTATCAGTCGACTTATCTCCCTCTCCTGTACTGAAGTCTCTCTGTTGAGTGACTTGGTGACTTTTTCTTCTGCTGGTCGCATGGCGTTCACAGATTGCCATTCGTTTCCCCCCACCGCGGGGGATTGGCGAGCACCGTTTGGGGAGAAAAATTTGTTGAAAATGTCGTCGGCTATTTCAATTAATTCCTCAAAATCATGGTTTTTCTCTGTTGTCATGAGGGAGATCTGCAATTGCTTAGGCAATCGTAAGAGAAAGAGTTCTCTAATAAATTTTGCATCGTTGTCTGTTATCGAATCGAAAGTGGATAATCCAAGCATTTCTTTTATTCTAACTGCATAATCGGATGGGAGCTCTCCCTCCCTCATGCCTGATTGAAAGACTTCTTCTATCTGAGTCCTTAGCGATGGTGCATAAAGTTTTTCTATTACCTTGACTAGTTTAGTATAACAATCGTCCTTTAAGGGAAGTTTCAACGAATTTGTAATCTTGCTTGGTAATTTTGATGCCAAAAGCCTTACCCGCTCCCTTTGATCGATGATTTCATTAAGTTAAAGATCATTGTCGTTTGCCGAATCCACTCTAAGGCATTGAATTCGTGAAGGGGGGAATGGCATTGAGCGGAAGATTCTTTCTTTCTTCCCTTTCTCCCTAAGAGAGTGGGGGAAGGATGACTCTTCACCAGGTTTGTTGCTTCATACTCTCCTTGAGTTTCGCCTTCCGAGTCTGTTTCGTACTGTGATGCGTCATCTTCTTCATTTACCCCCTCGATAGGAGGGGCTACTTCTGGGGGAATGTGATGGGGTCTTGACGATTGAGACCGAGTCACAATAGTTGCTTCTTTTCGTTTGAACTCTGAGTGACTTTTTTTTTCGGCATTTTTAACGGTTTTTTCTTTTTTTTTTTTTTTTTTTTTGTTTGTTATTTTTAGTGAAAGTTTTGCCTATTGCGATAGGGTTTTTTTTTTCACTGCTTTTTCGGGGAATTTGAACTGTTTTATTTTATTTTGTATGTTTTTTGTGTGTGTTTGTGTTTTGATCGGCACTTTTTTTTCACTTCACTGATTAAAATTTTGTTTATTATGATTTTGCGTTTGTTTGCACTTCACTTTTGTATATCAAATGTTTGTTTGTTCGTTCACTCTGGGTTCACCATTCTTTGTAATAACCCTTTGATGAGTTAATACAGTGATAATGAAAAGGGGTAATTACTTTTTATTTTTATTTCTAAGACTAATTAAATCAGGTGGTAATTAATGGTATCAATATTAACAGTTAACACAATGGGTCAGTTCACAGTCATTAATAAGATTTATGAAAGTTAACACAATATTTCCTATGACCAAAACATAGCTTTCCGGTCTTTCAACGAGCCGAAGCTTAAATGCGACCTCTCTTCTTATATATATATATATATATATATATATATATATATATATATATATATAGAGCATATATATATATATATATATATATATATATATATATATATATATATATATATATATATATATATATATAATTCTTAATAAAAGATGCTTTTTCGATGAATTATATATAATTTTATTTTATTATGTACTAACTTTTTATAAATAACAACTGTGTAACATTTGCTTATAAATATTTTTTATTTTTTTAGGACCCACTGCGATCTTCTGTTATGTATACTTGTTACTTTAAAGTAATCAATCACTGAATATAATATATTAATAGCAAAGAATTTATTTACATTACAGTATGGGAAAACAATTAGAATCAACCTATAGGTTTTTTTTTATCAACTGTTTAGTTAGTCTCTGACCCTGATTAAAGATTGGACTAGTGTGTATGGGCAATGGGCATGTGTATGGGAATGGAAGACGAAAACAAATTGAATATGCTAGGCGTAGATTTGTGTGTTCTTTAATTGCAGTGATTTATCTTTTCAATCAAACTTCAATCAAATGCATGCCATAATTGGTCAACAAGAGTTATTCTAAAACATCTGTATTGATTATCTATACTCTTTTTAGCTGTCAGATAAAAATTTGTTTTAATAATTCTTTTAAATTTAGAAAATATTCTTTCTTTTCTGAATTTTTACATTTTAATTTTCTTAATAAACTAGTGTATTTGATAGTCTTTAACAAAATGCGAATGTATGTATAGTAGAATAGGATTTTTGCTCCAGTCAAATTAATACATGCTAATGTCTTCGTTGGGTTTATGCACATAAATTTATGCAAGTAATATTAACAGAAAAAAAAAAAAATTTAAATTAAAAGGCAAAATTATAACAAATAATTCAGGCACGTTACTTATTTGCTGGACTATGCTAAATTTTACCGTCAGAATGCGCAAAAACTGAACATACCCCTGGATCCTAGTCCCGGACTCGGTACATCACCAATATATATATATATACAGAGAAAGAAAGAAAGAGTATATTGAAATTTTCGCCGAATTATAGAACAATGATTGATTAATTGATTGATTTAATGATTTACTGATTTCGATCCCAATTATAGAATAAGGATTGATTGATTGATTGATTTAATGATTTACTGATTTCGATTCCAATTATAGAACAAGGATTTATTGATTGATTGATTTAATGATTTACTGATTTCGATCATAATTATAGAAATTATTCCTAAGATGGAACTTATTGAACGAGGTTTGAATAGTTGGTCTCCCACTTCCTGTAATTGTAACACAAAAAAAAGGGAAGATCTTAGTAAAGAGATAAAAACTGTTGAATAGATTTAAACATTAAATGTCGCCTGCGCTGGAAATTAAAGGACATAAACTCACCAGAACTTTGAAGAGAATTGTTTCTTTTTTTTTGAAAGAAATATTCTACTTCATCCGGTGATTCATCTGAGTGTGATGATCCCCAGCAGAAAAATGATTAAGAGATATAGAGGTTCCCTTTTGAAGAATTTTGATGGTTGATTCCTCTTTGAAGGATTTTGATTGTTGATAGCTGATAATTCACTATGATGATTGATGGTATGTCGATCTAAAAAGCTCAAAAGTGTGAATTAGTTTTACAGTATCTCAATGTTTAATTTAATTTGAGTAAATTAAGTTAAACACCTTTACCTTGTTGGCTGGAAAGCCAAGTTACACTTAAATCTACTAAATAAATACCTGCAGGATTTTAACTTAGAACTAGGTATACGTAAAGCGTTAAGCGTATGGACAGTACACTTTTAAGGTATCAAGAGAATTTTAACTTTTAGGCTAATAAAGAACTTTTTATATTAACACTTTTTTCTGTTGATAACAGATACTTCTGTATCTTATGAATGAAAGCCAATGCTACTTTGACAATGCTTGAGGTCTGTTTTGATAAGATCGATGGAGGATTTGAAGATGATGTTGATATTGACTGAGCAAGAGAAGAATGGTTCACATCAATAGCGCTAGATGATGGTGTTGAAAGAGAGCTCGTTGATTGAGATGATCCGCTGTGAGTGTTGGACAGTTCCAGAGGATACAAACGCTTAACGGAGTGATGATTAAATTGGCCTCCTGAAGCTTTCACAAACACAGAACGAACTCTGTCATCGTCCCCGCGTACCAGCTATTTTACTATGCCCAACTGCCAGAATGGTCTTTCTCGGACTGAGCTACGTACAAGAACAACATCGTCAGCTTTGACCAAGTTGTTCCAGCTGGTCTGGTAGAGGTCTTTACTTGTATCATGGAGACTTAGTAGATATTCCTCATACCAACGATTTCGAAGATCTTCAAAAATATTACAGGACTTTTCCAACTCTTTAATCAACGCATCTTTTGATGAAGTTATTTCAGAAATTTGATCTTGGCTCTCGTCTCATATCCACACCATACTTGTTCTCGAGAGGGCCTTCAGGGAACAATTTGTTGTGAGAGAGAGAGAGAGAGAGAGAGAGAGAGAGAGAGAGAGAGAGAGAGAGAGAGAACACTAGATGTGTAGGTAAGAGGTCTGGAGTTGATAGCATCTGCTATATCTGAAAGAATCGTAATAAATTGAAAGTATTCAGCTGAAGACCGGCCTATTGTCTTCACCAGACAACCTTTCACTGCTCTCAATAACCTCTCCCACAAACTTCCAGTCCAAGGACTGTATAATGGGACAAGTCCGATGTACTGTATGATTTTTCCGAAGGAATTTTAACCCATTGTCTGATATGACGAATGATTCAAATGAATCGACACCTTGAACAAATGACTTTACATTGTCATTATATACGATGTGTGATATTCCAAAAGAATTAACAAAACGCTCGAATTATTGCACGAAGGAAGCAGAAGACATATCTGAAATCAGATCCAAATACACAGCCCCGCATATTTAGGCATGTTTATATAATAATGAACATCTTCTGTGCTTGAGACGAGCCTTTGAAATTCACCCACCAGTGCTTGGTGAAGTCAACCCTAATGTGCTGAAAAGGGCGAAAGAGTTCTACTTGAGCCTGCGTGAAGAAAATTTGGGATATTTGGGAAAAAAAATTATTGCATTTTTTTTCCAAAAATGATACAATCTGCAAGATCTCTTCTGATATATATATATATATATATATATATATCGATTAATATATATATATATATATATATATATATACTATATATATATATATATATATATATATATATATATATATATATATATATATATATATATATATATATATATATATATATATATATATATATATATATATATATTGACTAGTCATTATAGTCATCACAAAATTTCATTTTATGTAATATAGGTAAAATCGATCATAATTATCTGCTTAAAACGTTACTTCGTTCTCCCCTCCCCCCCCCCTGAAAAATGCATATCATTAATTATACTCTTTAATTTGCTTAACAAACAATCTTTGATTGACGATATCTCACATTTGATAAGTACCAGCCTAAAGCAGATATGAGACAATCTTCAGGACATCAAGTTATACACTATTTAACTATTCGCTAAAAGCATATCTATATTTTTGTTTTTCCTCAAACAACACATATCACCCATCTTTGAGTAGAGCTCAGAGGAAAGCCTTACTCGAAAGATATCTAAGAGTTTTTCTTCATTCTTATGATAGATATACTTGAAGCTGTATGGAGATATGCTTTAGTTACATTTATAACAAGTTATTATAA
>JABUQX010018185.1:25000-31447 GCA_015478945.1 Trachelipus rathkii
GTAGAAGCCTTATTTAATTATACTGTAGTCACACATGAGGAATAGCGCAACTTGAGTCAGAAAGATTAGTCAATTAGTCAATCAGTCAATCAGTAGGCCTAACTAGAAGCTAACTTTGCTTAACTTGAGTCAAGCGAGAAATCATGTGACAAGTATTCAATCAATTAGTCAGTAAGCCTAAACGGAAGTTAACTTTTTTTTACTCGAGTGAACAAGATTAGTTAATTAGTCAATCAGTTAGTCAGTACGCTTAACTAGAAGCTAACTTTACATGAGTCAACAAGATTAGTCAATCAATTAGTCTGTAGGCTTAACTATGAAGGTGACTTTGCTTAACTTGAGTCAAGAAAATTAGACAATTAGCCAATCAATTTGTCAATAGGCTTAACTATGAAGGGTGACTTTGCTTAACCTGAGTCAAGAAAATTAGACAAATAGCCAATCAATTTGTCAGTAGGCCTAACTATGAAGGTGACTTTGCTTAACCTGAGTCAAGAAAATTAGACAATTAGCCAATCAATTTGTCAGTAGGCCTAACTAGAAGCTTGCTATTTTTTATTCATAGTTTTAATATTTCAAATTGACTTAATAAAGTTCAAACTTAAATTTCTATGTCTAATTAGTATCATCTACGAACATAAAGGTAACTAGGGGGAGAGTCAGATAAGCACAAACCTCCCAGAAAATTTTTTGGGCAATAAAATATGATAAACTCACTGATATTCTCAGATAAAGGGGGCATTACTCCCCCCTCCCAAGAAGAATAAATCTTTATAAATTTCTTAGCTAGCTATCATAAAAACATAGGAAATATAGAAACAAAAGCCATATGAAATTATCGAGACTGTCCCAGTCAATCTAAAGTAGTTAATCATCCAACCCATACAACATGCAAAACCCACACTGCACAATAAGGTGTTGTCCCACATGAGCCTATCAAGACTAATATTTACACCAACTACTACCCAAATCAAAAACTATAGCTAAACTACAGTACACGCCAAGCATACTACAAATATTTGAAAAGACTATATTATACTCGTTAAAAAAGCAGCTTGACCTAATAACTAACTAAACACCCACCAATTTAGTTTAGTTATAATAAACTATATGATATAAATATAATACATATTATCCTTTGATGCTAAAAGTTTAATAAATGATTGGTTACGTAGCGTTAACGAAGTAAATATAACAAAATAAATAACTTTGTTTTATTCATAGTAAAACAAATGTTTACACTTTAATTGATCGTAAAAATTTTTAACCTTTAACATATATGCCTCACTGGATTTTTTCGTAGAAGCGATGAATCATTTCAAATTGCCTTAATAATATATTAAAATAATAATAATAATAATAATGATAATAATAATAATAATAATAATAATAATAATAATAATAATAATAATAATAATAATAATAATAATAATAATAATAATAATAATAATAATAATAATAATAATAAATAATAATGATAACAATAATAATAATAATAATAATAATAATAATAATAATAATAATAATAATAATAATAATAATAATAATAATAATAATAGCTACAATCAATATTAAATATGAAAACAGCAATAGGAACAATAATGTAAGTAATATTTTTAGGTGCGGTGCGGTGCGGTGCGGTGCATGGTGCGTTCACTCTGGTGCCGTGAGATATGGTGCGGAAAAATGTGGTGCTTTGCCAATCCTGCGTTATCCTTTGTTAAGAAATTATCAATATATAAAGGATTTTTAGGCGTTCTTCTTATATGAATATAGTTTATTATTATTATTATTATTATTATTATTATTATTATTATTATTATTATTATTATTATTATTATTATTATTATTATTATTATTATTATTATTATTATTATTATTATTATTATTATTAGGCTTTGACAAAAAAATTACCTCTTGGGTACTTAATGCATGGCACACGCACATTTGTGTATGATTGGCTCCGCCCCTCATAACCCAGGATTAGGGAATCCTTAAATTAGCATTAGTGTATTCGTTGATAACTTCAACAGCGTCACCTCTGGTCCAGAGAGATAACTTTATTTTCGTTTTGCCCCCGTTCGATGTAATAATAATAATAATAATAATAATAATAATAATAATAATAATAATAATAATAATAATAATAATAATAATAATAATAATAATAATAATAATAATAATAATAATAATAATAATAATAATAATAATATATAATGAAAAATAATAATAATAATAATAATAATAATAATAATAATAATGTAATAATAATAATAATAATAATAATAATAATAATAATAATAATAATAATAATAATAATAATAATAATAATTTGACGTATTCTGCATCTTCAATGGAAGTATATTAAGTCTGATAAAAAGTCCATATAAGAAGCTACTACAAGCCAAGATGAGTGTCTTCATATGTTAGTACCCATGATCATTGCTCGGAGTATTAAAGAAGTTGTGTTGTGTGTCAGATTAATTGTAAAGAAGTAGGATTTAATTCCCCTTAAGTGGGATACACAACTAACACACTAACATTTTAAGAACCCGAATTATACAATACAGGTATAAACCCAATAAAATATGGGAGCATTACACGACGGAACACAAATTCCCTCCTACAGTTGAAATTGCTAGTTGTTTTAAAATCTTATTTCAAATTGGTAATTTCACTTCTCTTCGTATAGCAGAATCCCTTTTTATTAAAACACTTAAGCCAGATATTAATGTGAAATTTAATGAATAGAATGAGTGTCTGAATGTTTTTTGAATGCTTAAATGTTATGAAGTTTTTTTGATTTTTCTTTGAAATTATTTTTTTGAACTTTACAATTCATGTTAAATTTTTTTTTTATATTTTTATATTTTTAAATTTATTACTTCTAAACCTTATTTTAGCAGTTAGCTACATCATAAATAGCTAGTTAACAGTGATCATGCCTGAAGTATACAGGCGAAATATTGGTACAATATTGAAGGTTTTAACTTCTTTTTATTCCAGAATAGTCCTTAATAAATTTTCTTTTCAAAATAAAGAATTATTTAGAAGAATAGAAAGAACTTGCAAAAAGTATGTTAAAGTTGACGGTGATTTAAAGTTTCTTAAAATATGCCTTCAAAATCAGCTTCTTATTAAATTCACAGACTTTAAACATTTCAATGATACAGCAAGAAATGAAGATTTATCTAAATGATTTAAATTCAAATTGACTGAAAGAAATAATTTATAAGAAAAGTGGATCACATTCTTCTGTTTCTTTAAGAATGTATGAATCTTATTTTTAATCTCCACAACAATGTATCAGGCTTTAAGTTTAATTCTGCTGTTCACTACCTTAAGAGATTAATAGATAATTTAATAGATAAGAAATTATTGTCTGTTATCTATTAAGAAATTAATAGATAATGAAAGATAATTGGATAATTAGACTAATAAATTCAAACCTTAACAACCTTTACAATGGCAATATTTATTTCTCTGGAAATTACTCAAAGATCCTAAATCTATCAAACTTCAAAAATCTTATCAAATTTCAAAGGATAACTTGATTACTAAGCAAATAGAAATAGAAAAACTTTTTAATGTTACTAAAGCTCAATTTAATAAGAATAATTTCACAATTATGAATGAGGATCTTTTAAAAAGTAAACTTAAACTGTTTGAATCATATACACAAAAATATAAGCCTCATAACAGGAACGATTTAGTAACAATTAAAAATTTTCGCTAAAATGGTTCAATAGTTATTCAAAGACCTGATAAAGGAGGTGGTGTCGTAATTCTAAGTAGATATGATTACGAAGAGAAACTCAAAACCTTAGCTCCGATAGATCGAAATTTGCCAAATCTTGCCAAAAAAAAAAGACAGACAAAGTTAAAAAGTCTCTCAATATATTAGCTAATAAAATTGCAGATGAATATCACAGTATAAATATATTAACATACAGTAGGTCAGATAGATAGGGAAATTATTTGGCAAGTTGCGGAGATGCTCCTCAAAATTCAAAATTTTTAACTGCTTTGTCGAAATGTAGGAAACGTTGTGATTGGTTCATAACATACAAATTTCTAAATTTCTTTTTAATTGGCATCGTACTCTATGGCATTTTCTAACATAACGTAGTTAAATAATTTTATTAAAAAATACTAGGCATTTTCCTTCAAAAAAAATTTAACATGATAATACTAAAAATATTTGTGATAATAAAAATAAACTTTTGCTGCGTACGAAGTCATATTAAATTTGTTTTAAGTTTTGGCGGCAATTTTTGCGGCGAAAAGTACGCTCACACACGCACAAGATGGTCCGAAAAATAAACATTGGATTGAAGTACTAAATATAATTTTGATTATATCTATAACATTTGAATAGTTAAGTATAAAATCAAACGACTTGGTGCTTACAACAATGAACATTCTATACAGGTTGCCTAAAATCCAGAAGAACTTAAGAAAATCCTTCTCTATGTCCTATAATAAGTATGACTGGCACTGTTACTCATGACATTGCACGTCATATATATATTTATCAAGTATATATTTAGATGTTTTATTTAAACTAACGAATACCATAGGGTAGATACACAGCAGGTTGGCGTACATGCATAGCAGACCGCTCGCTTGTTCGTCCATGCTTACAAGAAAAATTTATAGTAAAATCTTCAGATGAATTTCTCTTGCACATAAACGAAACAGAATTTCTCCATTCTGTTTATATACTATATAGTATCTCTCGATGTTGAAAGTTTGTTCACTAGTATATATATAGTACGTGTGTATTCGAAATTTATTTCTGACATTAGAGAAATTTCGGTCTCTCTCTCTCTCTCTCTCTCTCTCTCTCTCTCTCTCTCTCTCTCTCTCTCTCTCTCTCTCTCTCTTAACATTTAAAAATCTTATTTGTTGTAAGAAAAAAACCTTGAATAAAAACTTCACTTTTAAAGAAACCATTTTGATGGGGTGCTGGCATTAAACTCGAAAAGATTTATAGAATGATTAAAGATGAAGAGGAGAGAGAGAGAAGAGAGAGAGAGAGGAGAGAGAGAGAGAGAGAGAGAAGAGGAGAGGGAGAGAGAGAGAGGAGAGAGAGAGAGAGAGAGAGAGAGAGAGAGTTGATAATGATTGGGAGAGAGAGAGATGAGAGTGAGAGAAAGAGAGAGAGAGAGTGGATAATGATTGAGAGAGAGAAGAGGAATGTAAGTCGTGGGATAATTCACTGGCCAACAAAAAAAAAATTTTTTTGCTGCCAGTATATCGGGTGTGCTGTTATAGTATATCGGGTGTGGTGCTGATTTCAGAAATGACATTTTTCCAAGATTGGCTCTAGTTCTTGATGATACAGGGTGTTCCAGATATACTCTTATTCAAATATCTTTTTTAATGCATATTTTACAGTAATATCGTTTTATTTCTTTTAAAGAACACCTTTATATATGCTTTATTTTTTCTATTTTCAGGAACCTATAGGTACTTCACAGAGCCCTGTTGAATAATGTATTCTGCTACATCTGTGGTGAATATTGCCAGGAGAACCAAAGAAGAAATATTACTAACTTTGTGAAGCAAGCAGATTGTTTATGGATTGGCGATTGTTTATGGATAGTTCAACGAGAAGCTTGAAGTGTGTTTTATTGAACAATGGCAATAGTTATGCATCGATTCCAATAGGTCACTCAACAAAACTGAAAGAGGAATATGAAAATATAAGAATGATCTTGCAGAAGCTTAGATATAATGAACACCAGTGGTCTATATGCGTTGATTTGAAGATGGTCAACATCTTACTTGGGCAGCAAAGCGGATATACTAAGTACCCTTGTTTCATATGCTTGTGGGATAGTAGGGCTAAAGAAGACCACTGGGAAAAAGTTGTATGGCCTGCTAGGGAAAATATGACTGTAGGTGCATCAAATATCATTAACGAACCACTGGTTGACAGGGGAAAAATTATTTTCCCACCACTCCACATCAAACTAGGACTGTTGAAGCAATTTGTTAGGGCCCTAGACAAAGATGGTGAATGTTTCAAATATATTTGCAGATTTTTTCCAGGGTTGAGTATCTCAAGCTGGAATCTTTAGCAGCCTCAAATTCATGAAATCATCAAGGATGACAATTTCATAAATTCCATAACTGATTGATATTGGAGCATCTGCCTTGAAAAGTTTTGTCTTGGTTGTTCCAGAACTTTTGGGCAACCATAAATCTACCAACTGTAGAACTCCAAAATAAAATGCTTTTCAGACTTCAAAATTTGAATGCTAATATGAGCATAAAAGTTCACTTTCTACATAGTCCCTTAGATCGGTTTCCGGATAATCTAGGATGTTATAGTGAGGAACAAGGGGAGAGGTTCCATCAAGATATCAAGGTGATGGAAGAAAAATACCAAATAAGATGGGATACACACATGATAGCAGACTATTGTTGGATCCTTCAACG
>JABUQX010018186.1:0-36199 GCA_015478945.1 Trachelipus rathkii
GGTAAAATTCAAATACCCTTTATAACTAAGATCACGGAATTTAAAATTTAGATATATTCTAGATTTGAAGAGATGAATTTTTTTAGTTTTACAAGAGCGGAACCCGCGTTCATATAACTCGCCATTGCCGAGGAAACTGCATTTCACCATTGGAGGTAAAAGCATCAGCTTAATTTCGAGAACGGGGAAAGATTTGCATAAAGGGCTATTTAATTTTGCTAAAAACGTATCCGCTTCACGTATGTGAAACATATTATAAAAATAACTATCGTGATTTCCCGCGATCGGAAAATCTACGCAAGAGAATTCTGTCTTATATTCGTTATTCGCATTGAACGCGTGTAATCGAGTAGGAAATTCGCAAAGCGAAAATAAAAGTAGGAAAGGAATAATGAATATCATTAAATTATAATTATTTAGTTGTATTGTATGTATGTATTAATAAAGGAGTTTTTTGAACAAATGTATTTTATTCAATTAAAATTTTATAATTTTTAATTTTTATTTATTTAATTATTAAATTTCTCACACCAAAATTCTCAAAAAGCGGTTTAATAAACAAAAACATTTGTTTGATCGCACGCACGGATTCTTAGTTTTTATATAAAAAATAAATGCCTTTAAAACATTTAACAAATTTCAATTTTTTAAAATAATAAATTTTTTTTATTTCTTATAGTTTATTCGTGCGAAACCACTATTTAAAGTTTTTTTTCTTGTGAGTCTCGACATATTCTGCCCGTTCATCATGGATTCTACGCGGCCTTCTTTCAACCCTATAATGGAAACTTTGCAGTTAATTCAAAGTACAGTAAGCAGTTTCCAATACGTTGTGAAACTGAAAGAAAATACCTTGACGGAAAATTTTAGCACGCTCATTCGCAAACGCTTCCAATCGTTAGAAAAAGAACCAATTTCGAGCATAAACAAAATGAACCACTTGGAAAAGACTCTACCGTTATTTTTTAACGAGAGATATGCCGCGGAGTTTTTTTCAGAATATTGCAAATTTCCGTATTTAAATGTTTGGTTGAGTTTTAAACTCTTTAATAGCGATTTCATTAATTAAGTTACGAAAATATAGTATAGATAATATGATGGGTGGGCACCAGGGGAAAGAGACATCGATGTTTAAACTTCATGGATCTATGGAAAAGCGTGAAATTATCAACTGATTTTCTTGATGAGGAATTCATGTACGATCAGGGGTATGTCACACAGTCATTAGTCAGATACCCGAAATTTTGGGACGGTTAGCAGAGGTTCTATATAAACGAAGGAGATGGTCTTTGAATTAAGCAAATATGTTGATGGTGATTGCGATAATTCAAATCTTGTGAGGTAGTGATAGAGGGGTGGCTATGAAATAAGTAAATTCTTTCGGTTGATCACTTGTGAACCAGCGACAATTTCCTACGTCACCTTTTAAACTAGGTTTATATGAATTAATCTTGGATCTTCAATGTACATTATAAAATGAGACTCGGTTTGTGTGCTATGTGTAGATGTGATTTGTTTTGGTGGATGTGTGTTGAGGATGAGAGATGTCTCATAGAAAATACAATCGTAAAAACTTGATTACTTTTACTCAAAATATTGAAAATTTGCTAAGCTTTGAAAAGTGTTTGAGCGATATATCGAAATCGAAATATGTTCTTCGATTACTATCTTTACTATACTTTAACGCAATATTGTATATTTCCAACGAGAGCTTAAATGGGAAGGACAATCTAAGATTGTTTTCGGCAACCCCGACGAACTATTTGACCCTTAAATTATACATTTTCTTTCGAATATTCTATGTTTTTCCCACCACATTTATTTGTGAAGTACAAATGTTTAAATCGTACTTAATCGACCGTTTAAGCACGACAAACATCCACCGATTTCTTTTTGATTCTTGGCTCTTTAGAGAAATGAATCTTATTAATAAGAGAAAAAAAAAGAGACCATTCCCTTTAAATGCTGATACGAGTTTGTGTTTTAATGAATATTCGAACCCGACTCACCTTATTTCATGTTTCTCGATTCTGAAAGCCTTAAAACAGTCTTCTATTTCATGTTTCTCGATTCTGAAAGCCTTAAAACAGTCTTCTAATTCGATGGAAAACAACGAGATTGAGCTCTCTGTAGCTACTGGAGTTTCTAGTAAACGGATGGAAGAGAGAATGAACTCGGTCAAGCAATCTCTTAAGACCGAATGCTTGAATATATTACTTCTTTATTTTGGTCTCGTATACGCAATTCCTTGGCGAGTATTGAAAGGATTAAATTATGAAGAGGTTATTGATTTTGTTTTTGGAGTTTCACCCGAAACGATTCAGCCTCCAATTGGCTTGCCGCACCTCATGGGGTTGCCATCGATAGTACTTAACTTGTTGGGAATCGACCAATCGCAAATAAATCCTTTCATGAAAGCTATTTGTAATTCGAATGAAGAATTCATATATGAATTTGGGTATTTTTCAAAAGCGCTCCCATCTCTTACGAGAGAAATTAAAACACCCAAGGAGAAATATGTGGTGTCGGATTTAATCGCCGACCATATTCGGAACCTTTGTGAACCACCAGAAGAAGAAAATATTGGCCCTCTTCGTTTCGTAAAAGAAATTTCATTTCAAACTACTTTAGATCTCTCCATTGCTGAAAAATACTCGAATATGTGTGACAGATATTCAAAAAATGTTTTTAGTGTTGACGATTGGAAGGTATCTCAAAAAGAATATTTTGAAAATTCGCCACTTAATTCGTTGTTTACAATCACAAAATTAAGGGACGATGTTTATCAGTTCAAAAATATCGGAGACCTGGCTTTAAGGGCTCTTGTTTTGTATAAAAAATATATCGGTTTCGACTTAAAAGAGATTTGCTTCTCGCAACCTGAAATGCCGCAATTTGAAAAGCTTGTAAAAGGATTAATTATTGAAGATTACATCGTTCATGGCGAGTTTAAAATACCCAAAGGGAAAAATTGCTTAAAAAAATTTAAAAAAGAATTTACTTCTGGAAATGATTGCGCAGATTACTTCAACGCCTTAAGAATAACCTCACTAAATTTTGTATTGAAATCGTCGGCTGAATTGTTATTATCGTCTCCCTTTTTCGACGATGAGGATATAAGGCGAAAGAAACGGCTATTTGCAGAAATAATAAATGCGGCTAACGAGAATTTTAAAGATATGCCTCAAATGTTACTTTTGAAAATGCACACAGAGAAGGTTTTCGAAGATGAACTAGCTTCGTACAAAAACCTACATCGCCGAGAAACGATTATGTTTTTCAACGGGGGGGAACCCAACTTCGATATCAGCGAAGGGAAATTGAAAACGATTGAAAAAACGCATTTTTTCATTTAAAAATAACTAAAGTGTTTGCATTCATATATTATTTTTATCATACTCTAAATAAATTTTTGGAATATTATGTATTACTTTTCTTTCCCTTAAATACTTTCAATTTTGAAAGATTTGTGATCTTATACCGATTTCGTTGACTCGACGGGCCTAACGAGTTCTTAATCCGATCGATCAACTTATTTAGTGAACGGTCAGCATTCCGATTAATCAGATTAGGAACTGAAACGCTTCCTCGAACTCGCTGACTCGACGGGGCTTACGAGTTCTTAATCCGTTTAACCGGTTGACCTAATACGATACCACATAAGTCGAACGGAGCATTTTTTTAATTATTTTTGGCAAAGGTTCATCGATTGCTAGTCGAATTGATCATTTCCGATCAAATAAATTAGGAACTGAAACGTTCCGAAGATCTCGCTGAATCGACGAGCCTTACGAGTTCTTAATCCGATCGATAGACATATTTAGTGAATGACCAATATTTCGATCAATTAAATTAAGAACTGAAACGCTTCATCGATCTCGCTGACTCGACGAGCCTTACGAGTTCTTAATCCTTTTAACCGGTTGACCTAATACGATACCACATAAGTCGATCGGAGCGTTTTTTTAATTATTTTTTGGCAAAAGTTCATCGATTGCGAGTCGAATGGATCATTTCCGATCAAATAAATTAGGAACTGAAACGTTCCGAAGATCTCGCTGAATCGACGAGCCTTACGAGTTCTTAATCCGATCGATAGATATATTTAGTGAATGACTGATATTTCGATCAATTAAATTAGGAACTGAAAAGCTTCATCGATCCCGCTGACTCGACGTGGCTTACGAGTTCTTAATCCGGTTAACCCAATACGATACCGCATAAGTCGATCGGAGCATTTTTTTAATTATTTTTTGGCCAAAAGTTTCATCGATTGCGAGTCCGATGGATCATTTCCGATCCAAATAAATTATGAAACTGAAACGTTCGAAGAATCTCCGCTGAATCGACGAAGAGGCCCCCCCGCCCCCCTTTTTTGACGAGTTCTTATTATCCGTATCGATTAGATATATTTAGGTGAATGACTGATATTTTCGATCAATTTAAATTAGGAACTGAAACGCTTCATCGATCTCGCTGACTCGACGGGCCTTAGGAGTTCTTAATCCGGTTAACCTAATACGATACCGCATAAGTCGATCGGAGCATTTTTTTTAATTATTTTTGGCAAAAGTTTATCGATTGCGAGTCGAATGGATCATTTCCGATCAAATAAATTAGGAACTGAAACGTTCCGAAGATCTCGCCGAATCGACGAGCCTTACGAGTTCTTAATCCGATCGATAGACATATTTAGTGAATGACTGATATTTCGATCAATTAAATTAGGAACTGAAACGCTTCATCGATCTCGCTGACTCGACGGGCCTTAGGAGTTCTTAATCCGGTTAACCTAATACGATACCGCATAAGTCGATCGGAGCATTTTTTTAATTATTTTTTGGCAAAAGTTCATCGATTGCGAGTCGAATGGATCATTTCCGATCAAATAAATTAGGAACTGAAACGTTCCGAAGATCTCGCCGAATCGACGAGCCTTACTAGTTCTTAATCCGATCGATAGACATATTTAGTGAATGACCAATATTTCGATCAATTAAATTAAGAACTGAAACGCTTCATCGATCTCGCTGACTCGACGAGCCTTACGAGTTCTTAATCCTTTTAACCGGTTGACCTAATACGATACCACATAAGTCGATCGGAGCGTTTTTTTAATTATTTTTGGCAAAGGTTCATCGATTGCGAGTCGAATGGATCATTTCCGATCAAATAAATTAGGAACTGAAACGTTCCGAAGATCTCGCTGAATCGACGAGCCTTACGAGTTCTTAATCCGATCGATAGATATATTTAGTGAATGACTGATATTTCGATCAATTAAATTAGGAACTGAAAAGCTTCATCGATCCCGCTGACTCTCGACCGGCCTTACGAGTTCTTAATCCGGTTGACCTAATGCGATACCGCATAGGTCGATCGGAGTATTTTTAATTTTTTTTGGCAAAGGTTCATTGATTGCGAGTCGAATGAATCATTTCCAATCAAATAAATTAGGAACTGAAACGTTCCGAAGATCTCGCCGAATCGACGAGCCTTACGAGTTCTTAATCCGATCGATAGACATATTTAGTGAATGACTGATATTTCGATCAATTAAATTAGGAACTGAAACGCTTCATCGATCTCGCTGACTCGACGGGCCTTAGGAGTTCTTAATCCGGTTAACCTAACGATACCGCATAAGTCGATCGGAGCATTTTTTTAATTATTTTTTGGCAAAAGTTCATCGATTGCGAGTCGAATTGATCATTTCCGATCAAATAAATTAGGAACTGAAACGTTCCGAAGATCTCGCCGAATCGACGAGCCTTACGAGTTCTTAATCCGATCGATAGACATATTTAGTGAATGACTGATATTTCGATCAATTAAATTAGGAACTGAAACGCTTCTCATCGATCTCGCTGACTCGACGGGCCTTAGGAGTTCTTAATCCGGTTAACCTAATACGATACCGCATAAGTCGATCGGAGCATTTTTTTAATTATTTTTGGCAAAGGTTCATTGATTGCGAGTCGAATTGATCATTTCCGATCAAATAAATTAGGAACTGAAACGTTCCGAAGATCTCGCCGAATCGACGAGCCTTACGAGTTCTTAATCCGATCGATAGACATATTTAGTGAATGACTGATATTTCGATCAATTAAATTAGGAACTGAAACGCTTCATCGATCTCGCTGACTCGACGGGCCTTAGGAGTTCTTAATCCGGTTAACCTAATACGATACCGCATAGGTCGATCGGAGCATTTTTTTAATTATTTTTGGCAAAGGTTCATTGATTGCGAGTCGAATTGATCATTTCCGATCAAATAAATTAGGAACTGAAACGTTCCGAAGATCTCGCCGAATCGACGAGCCTTACGAGTTCTTAATCCGATCGATAGACATATTTAGTGAATGACTGATATTTCGATCAATTAAATTAGGAACTGAAACGCTTCATCGATCTCGCTGACTCGACGGGCCTTAGGAGTTCTTAATCCGGTTAACCTAATACGATACCGCATAGGTCGATCGGAGCATTTTTTTAATTATTTTTGGCAAAGGTTCATTGATTGCGAGTCGAATTGATCATTTCCGATCAAATAAATTAGGAACTGAAACGTTCCGAAGATCTCGCCGAATCGACGAGCCTTACGAGTTCTTAATCCGATCGATAGACATATTTAGTGAATGACCGATATTTCGATCAATTAAATTAGGAACTGAAACGCTTCATCGATCTCGCTGACTCGACGGACCTTACGAGTTCTTAATCTGGTTAACCCAATACGATACCGCATAAGTCGATCGGAGCATTTTTTATTTTTTTTTTGGCAAAAGTTCATCGATTGCGAGTTGAATGGATCATTTCCGATCAAATAAATTAGGAACTGAAACGTTCCGAAGATCTCGCTGAATCGACGAGCCTTACGAGTTCCTAATCCGATCGATAGACATATTTAGTGAATGATTGATATTTCGATCAATTAAATTAGAAACTGAAGCGTTTCACCGGTTTCGATGACTCGACGGGCCTTACGAGTTCTGAATCCGAGCGATCGACTTATTTAGTGAATAATCTACCTCCGATCAATTAGATTTAGAACTGAAACGTTTCGTCGGTTTCGCTGACTCGACGGGCCTTACGAGTTCTTAATCTGGTTGACCGAAAATGATGCCGCGTAAGTCGATCGAAACATTTATAAAAAAAATTTTGCAAAATTTTATCGATTTTTTGGTCGAAAAAGCCTACCTCAGGTATTGATGCAAAAGGGCGATATTAAGGTCAACTGGATTACACCACACCGCTCGCTACGTTCCCAGTGTTCTTTGCGGCGGAAATAGGCCCTAAATAAATGATGATGTAAAAGGTTCGAATAATCCATCACGGAAAATGGCACCTTTAAAAATTATAGTACAGAAAAAAAAATGTAGATAGATACTTTAACCGTGAGGTAACATTCCGACGAAAAAAGGACCGGAAATACAAGGGAATTATTAATCTTTTTAAAATACACAAAATCTGTTGGCACAAGAGGAGCGAGCCGAGCACGTCGCTTGTTAATCTTTTAAAAATACACCTGAATCTGTTTGTAAATATAAACAAATTTATGTTTCTAATAAATATTTTTTCATAATCTCAATTATTCTAAATATTTTTTAACACATTTTTCGAATCTTGTGAATATCCTGATTACCTACACTCAGATTATTCAGTAGTGCTTAGGTAGCGCTCACACATCCTGTATTTGTTTTGAAAACCATGCATATAATAAAAATAATTTAATAATTTTCCCTAATTAGAATATATCATTCAAGATTTTTCTCTTTTTTCGTTTTATATGTCCGACAAGACATCTCTCGTAGACCCTAAAATGCAAGAAACCTTGAGGTTGATTCAAAGTACTGTGAAGGAATTTCAATATGAAGTGAATGCCACAGAAAATAATTTGAAGGAAAATTTTAACACACTCGTTTGTTCTTCTCATTCTTTAGTGGGGAAAAAAAATAATTCGAGCATAAATGAAGTAAATCACTTGAATTTAACCGGGCCTTTATTTTTTAATGAAGAGGCGATGAGAGTTATTTTTCGAGACAAAAAAATTACATTTCTAAATTTAGCAATGAAACATTTTAAAAATCTAAACGAAGGATATAAAAAAGATAAAAAAGGACGCATGAACGAAAATAGTATTCGACGTTCTCAAGAAATATATGGGAATACCGAAATTTTCATGTCATTTTCAGATGATATTTACGAACAAGGCTTTCGCCACATATATTTACCAAAATTTGGATCAGGAGTCATGCCTTCTCATAAAGAAGAATTTTTATTTCAAAAATGTTATTCTTCTAACGATGCGGCGGTTATGGACGATGCGCATTTTTTCCGTTTATTAGTCGACATCCCTATCACGTATGGTCAAATCATTCGGTTGTGTTTAGATAAAATTCAGTATTTTCATACTATTAACAATAACGCGTGTCCTGATGCAGCCACAAATGCGGATACTGAACTAATTATTAAATTTATACAACTTTGGATCGAAAATTGTGAAGATAGCATGGACCAAAAAAGCGCGATGAAATATCGTTCCTGTATGTTTTCCCTATTTTATTTCAACGCAGTATTATATATATGTAATGATGTCGGTGTTGGTGATATTAAATTATTTTCAGCAACACCAACGAATTACTTAACTCTAAAATTGTATTTTTTTTTGCGCTCGTATTACGTTACACCGGTCACCTACCTAAAGGAATTACAACTGTTTAAAAGATTGATAATAAATAATTTGAGCATGGCAAACATTCACCGCTTCTTGTATGACTCGTGGCTTTTAAGAGAAATGAATCTTTTTAATCGTAGAAAAAAGAGAACTTACAGTTTAAACACCGAAATGAATATGTATTTTAATGATTATTCTAGATCAACTCACCTAATTTCCTGTTATTCGCTTCTCGAAGTCTTAAAAAAATTATCGAGATCGATGGAAAACAGCGAAATGGAACTAAAACTGATTTCTGACGATGGAAGTGTGTCGATGAATAAGATTAATTCACTCAAGAATTCTCTGAAAATGGATTTTTTAAGTATTTTACTTCTTTATTTAGGGTTAGTGTACGGAATTTCCTGGACAAAAATTAAGCAGCTAAAATATCGCGACGTCGTGAATTTAGTTTTGGGTATTTTACCTGATAAAACTAAGAAGATTAGTCTTCCGCATGTCATGGGATTGCCATCGATAATACTTCTTTTACATGGAATTCGGCAGTCAAAAGTAAATCCATTCATCAAAAATATGTGCCCACAAAACGAAGCTCTCGAATTTAAATTTGGCCCTTTGCCGGATATAACCCCACCGCCGTTCGAAAATATTTTAATAAACGAGAGAGTACACACGACAAAAATAGATCGGGCCATCGATGAACGTTATAAATCTGATCGAAAATTTTCAAACCTCTTGTCTTTTATTATAAATAATTATTTTGAAGCAAGTTCTGAACTTTCAATTGATGAGATGCACGCAGTTTGTCAACGACTTTTCGATACCTATTATCCGGAAATAAATATAAAAGAGAAAAAGAAAGGGCATGAAAATAAACAACCGCAGTGGCAGTATCAGCGAAAACTGTTAGATACATTTGCGAATTCACCTCTTAATAGCCTGATTACTATAAAAAAAGTAAGCATAAATCAATATCGGGTCGACAACATTGGGGATATTGCTTTATCAGCTATTATTCTTTGTAAAAAGTATATCGGTTTCGAGCTGGACGATATTTGCTGCAATCGGGTCTCATTTTCCCATTTTCAGACAATTGTTAATGATCTGATTATACGTGATTACGTCACTTGCGGAGGATTCGAGTTACCTCTGGAGGAAAATAATGCTAAGAAATTTAAAAGCGATGTTCATCAAACAGGCATTAAAAAGGAGAAAGAACAACCAAAATTAAAGTTCCCGGTTTCACATCCGATAATATACGACTACAAGAATGTGAAACCGGAAGTAAATTTGAACAACAACAGCGATCATAATAAAATTCTTGAAAATAGTTTATCAAATTTGATGACCATGAGATACGCGGTGGATTCTCTTAGAATTACGTCATTAAATTTTGTATTACGATCATGTAGCGAAACGCTATTTTCATCCCCCTTCGTTGATGAGGAAGATAAAAATAAGAAAAAAAAAGAATTCCAAGAAATTATTCACGGGGTTGCCGAAAATTATGAAGATTTTCCTCAAATGTTTGTTTTGAAAAAGTATTCGACGAAAGTAATATTCGAAAAAGAACTTCCCTTATACAAATGCGCAGATCGCGAGTGCTTTGAAAATTTTTTCATGGGAAGGGCAATCCACTTTAATTTCAACCGCCAGGAGATGAATCCCAACGATGTCGTCGAGAGAACTCGTTTTTTTACTTCGAGCATCGATTAGGAATATATAATCTATTATTTTTCTTCTATTTTATTATTATCTATTGTAATATTTATCTATATCTAAAATTATTTTTAGTTTTAATCTAACCATAAATTTAAATTTTAGAGTAACATATGTATTATGTATTATTAGGAAATTGAAACAATTGTATATATTTTTATACCTTTATTTTATCATATCATTTAATAAAAAATAAAAAACAAATAAACTTTTATTTTTATCAAACATCGATGTCGGACAAATCATCTATTGTTTTAACGGAATTTTCACTTCGATCATTACCAGGGAAAACTTGTTTAATGCAGTTGCAGATTCTATCAAGAACATATTTTAAAAGGTTCGCTACGCAATCCGGTTTAGAGGTAAAAAATTGCAAACTGGTTCTTGGAATAATATCAACTAAATCGATCGTTTTAGATTTAATGAAACGATCTATTTTTTCCCTAATTAACAAGGGCGAGGTATTTTCGCGCTTAAATTTTTTTCTGCGGTTTAAAAATTCAACCAATCTTTCTTGAAAACTATTTTCATCCTCGGCGACTAATCGATCTAATTGAGAGTAGAACTTCATTTTTTTGGACATATGATCAACATAAAATGAACTAGAGCAATTCATTGTTTCATTTACTTTTTTGACACTTTCATATTCCGAACTATTTATAAAAACTTTATCGAATTCGAAAAAATCTAAACCTATTCCAATCGAATTCGCCAGTTTACACACCTCCATTGAAGTGTCGATTAGAATATTTTGCATGGTTTCTACTACAAAATCAATGAAAGACAGAAAGAATTCCATTTCGCTTCCCCTTTCATCACCATCGTTATTATTAACAATATTATCGCCTCGAGCATCGGGACTCATTCTTTCGAACTCCGCTTCCTTATTTGATTCACTTTGACTAATATATTCGGAATGAGAAGAATAAAAGCTATTCCAAACGCGTTTTTTGGCTCTCAACGATCTCCTCTCCCTGTTCGAGCTATCGCCACTAGTTTTCAATGCGATAGTTTTTTTCTTTCTTTGACATTCATCCCAGAATTTTTCGGAAACGATTCGCGCGATCCTGAAACACCCAATTGACATTAACAAAAGATTTTGTTTTTTTGAAAATGCCTTTTTTAAAATTTTAGCCTTATCGAGAGCATCTTCTGGAAATCCATTTCCTTCCTCGTTATCAAACCCAGTAAATGGTTTTACAAATAACATACATTCTCCGTGAGCATCAAACCATTCCTTATTGATTCCCTTTTCGAGACTTTTAAAATCATTTTCTTCTTTCAGGAGCATTGAAACGCATTCGTACGATTCATCCGTACCGTGTTTAAGCAAATTGACTATTGTCGGACCAAACTCATAAATTTCGCTAGCCTTTTCTTCAAATTTTTTAGCGAAAAAGTTTTTTAAATAAGAACCCATTGAAAAGGTAGATTTGAAATCATTATAATTAGTTTCAAGCGCGTCTTCTTGAAGTTTACCTCTGGATGTTGAATCTTGGATTTTTTTATTATTTTTTAATAGAATTTTGTTATTTTCGATTTCACTGGTGCAGCTAGACTTAATATTCGACCCCGAGAAACACTTATTATCGCATTTATCGTCGAAGACGGCCGGTTCTGATGCAAAAAACGACATAAAAACGTTGCCAGGTTCTCCCTTTTTAAAAGAGCCAATAGCGTCTTTATCAGCAATTTCATGGGCAGCGTGATCGTTTTCTTTATTAGATTGAAAAGCGACATTCTCATAACCTTCGTAATTATTAACATATTCGGCGAGGTGTCTTTCATCAGCCTCTAAGGGAGGATCAGGAAAACGGGTAACATTTAATATCGGAGAAAGGCGTGTGGATTTTTGAATATGATTTTTTGATCTAGGAAAATTATTGTAACGAAGGGATGAGGTATCGGAATCGCTTTTAGTGTCTGTTTTCTGGCCAATATCTCCCTCGGTTACATATTCAAATATAGGGTTATTAGGCATTTTATTTATAGTTGAAACACGTTTTTCATTTTCTTCGGTTGTTGCGATACTTTGCAAAGTTGGCGGAGAAATATTTGAAATATTTACTTCTGAGGGGGAAATTGGTTTCAATGAACTTTCGTTCACTTCCCCATTTTTTCGGTTCCATTTCAATCCTGACTTTTCCTTTTCCCTCTCTTTTTCTGGTCGTTCTACTTGACCTTCTATTCGCTCACCCTTATTATTGGATTGGAGAGTAACGGGAAAAGAAACGATATCATCGGCGCCAACGTTAAAACTTTCACTTTGCGCGGTGGGGTTGGAAACTAAAAACGTTGACAAGTCGATATCGTTACTATCATCGGCATATTCTCTATTTTTAAGCCCATGAATACTATCGTTCATCACTAAGATACGATTCTCTTCGTCGTTATTATTATTATTATTAATAGACTTTTTATCTGATTGATTTTTTAATTTGCTCGCATCTTCAATACGTTCGATATCAATTTCAGGGTAGATGAAATGAGGTGTTGGTTCGTTGCTGTACCTGTCGTCGTCGTTTTTATCGTCGCTGTTGTGGCCGACGCTACCCTCATCGTCGCCACTGTGGCCGACGCTATCCTCATTGTCGTTGCTGAGCCCGATGCTATCCACGTCGTCGCTATCCTTGCCGTGATCGCCGTCGTTACCGCAACTTTCATCGTCACCGTCGTATTCGAATTCATCGACATTTTGACTGGAACTGATCGGTGAATATCTGTCGAGTGCCTTAGAACCATTATTGAGGTTTTCTTGGTTCGATATTTTCGTTTCTTCAATTTTAAAACTTTCAGGCGTTTCTATTGCGTCGCTAACATCTTCTAGCAAATAATTTTTATGTTCGTATAAAGTCTTAAATCTTCCTCTCATGTACTTCTTCAGTTCTAAATTAAATCTTTTGGAATCTTCTTCAGCCTCGAGGAGATATTCCTGAACTCTTTTATCATTCGGCATTAAGAACGAGAACTCTGGCTCATTATGATCAGTATTTTCATAATATTTGTCTAATTTTTTTTTTGAACTACGACGGGTTTCTGATTTCTCCTCTTTTTGATGCGTCTCATCATAATTTTCGCTCTCGTAACAAACCTCCTCATAATGTTGGTCGTTATTCGTATTTTTAGCAACGACATCAGTTTCGTCATTGTTGTTTCCGAAATCGTATTTGTATTCGCGTTTAATAATTTCGATATCATTAGAGTTTAAATTTTTAGCTTTTTTAAGTGCAGAAAGTAACGTTCTGGAAATTCCCAATTCCTCGGTATCATTTGTTTCATCTTCCCTTTCCTCCGTCCCGTCCTGCTCATTATATTCTTCCTCATCTTCTTCCGAGTTTTCTGATCCGTGTGCTGATTGAATTTTATTGCTCAACAAAAGATTATTTTCATTAGAGGGGTCACTTTTTTCGTCGAATTTGCAGTCTGGAGAATATAGCTCTTGATAAGGACTATTTATATTTTTGTACGATTCGGAAGCGATGTCAGCACATCTATTTCCAATTATATGTTTGTCTTTCTTTCCATCAATTGGGGAATTAACGTCGTCCGCTATTAAAAAATCAGATCGATGTTCGTCTATTGATGGCGCGGAGTTATTTTTGAAAACGAGCTTTTTCGGTGTTTGGTGTACTATTAATTTTTCATCGTTACTAGCCGCGTTAGAAAAACTAGACTGATCATTTTAATGTTTCATCATTTGATAAAGGTTTTCCCCTCCAAACACATCTTTAAATATTTCTTCTGAAGATGAATTTTCGATATTCATTTTTGAAGTTTTATGAAGCAAAAAATTGAAGATAAGGTTAATTTAAAATTTTTTTTTTTTGGAAAAAAGAAATATATTTATTATCGCGATAATTATTTTTGAAAATATAACGTGACAAGGGTGATATTTATCCATAAAGGCGTGAGAAACAAAATAATGAAAACGGCGATGCCCGCAAATCTCGGAAAACCTGAATCGCGTAAAAATAACTGTAATATTAGGAAACACGACGAAATGGAAAAATATAAACACGAAAGATTGCTCGAAATGCTAGTTAATGCGGAAATCACGGATCCCCCTCCGTGGGTATCGGGCGTCGATCAATTTCCAAAACTTTCAAAAATGGTGGATGATATCGTTCGTCTTAAATCCGAATTCCTTTTAAAAAGCTCAAACAGTGTCGAAAAAAACTTTTGCGAAATCGCCTTGCGAAAAATGAAAATACGTTTCATCTTCCTTTCAAATATCGGTGAAAACGAAGGAACAAAAAATTATCAACTTACGAAAGAAGCTTTGCAAAAGAGAAAAGAGGGGGGAGAAACGGTCTACCGCTGCTGTTCTGAGCACTCTATTATTGTGGGAGTAACGAGTTGCTCGACTAAAAATCAACAAGCGAACGAAGCGATAGAGAGTCACGCAAACCCCACTGATGTTGAACGAGTGAGTATTAATATGCACGCGGCGATCGAGCATTTAGAAAAAATTAATATTGGTCACGATATGGGTTTGCTAGACGTCGAAGAATGCATTCAAGACACCCATCTCGTATTAATGGATAAACTGTTGAAAAAGGAAAAACTCGGGCGTTTTTCGACCGAGAGAAGGTTTGCGGGAACGGATCACGAATACCCGCGGTTTAGCTCCGAAGAAGAGGCGTACCGAGAACTTCTAAAAATAACCGACCGGTATAACGAAACTATTGATTACATTAAGGAAAGCGCCTTTCTCGATTCTGCAAAAAAGTTTACTCTGTATTTCAAGTGCGCCGCTTGGATTTTACACAGATTTGTGGCCCTCCATCCCTTCGCAGACGGAAATGGGAGGATGTGTCGACTACTCGCTAGCCATTGCCTTTATTTGATCTGCCCATTCCCGTGTCCTATTTATAATATACGAGCACCGAAAACGCGAGATACGTACTTAAGTGCTGTGATGGAGGCGGAAAAATCGTTAGCGGGGCTCGGCCTTTTAACCGCTTTACTAATCGAAAGCGCCTGGGATTCTTTTAAATACGTTTTTAAATTAATGGAGCAAGAAAAAAATTAAAAAATTATAAAGGCTAATAATGACAGGATCAAATGAGAGGAATAAGTAAATTGTAACACCAATTTTAAATAAAATTTGATTTAAAGTTATTTTTTTAACCTTTTTTTTAATTTTTATACCGGATATATATTTTGTTTGTTTTCATTCAGCACTTCATTTGAAGTCGTCTTTCTCAAAAAACGGTTGTAAATAATTTCACTTTTAACAAAAATGGAGGACGATAGTATTCGAATTCCAGAAATCGGCAAACGGCGTCTAGAAACCAGAGGAATCTTGCAAGGTTTAAAATCACACAAACCCAGTGACGGTTCAGAAAACTCTTCTTTCCCGTCTGATGGGGACGAGGGGCCCGCAACAGGCGTTCTCCTGAAGCAAACAAGGGGTGTTGAAAAAACTCGTGATCAGAAAAATGAAAACGCGAGAAAACTTCGTCAGCAAAGAAAAGAAGAACGAAAATGCTTTATGAGGTAAATATTCAAACGCAAACGGGTTTCTATCTATCTATCTATCTATCTATAATACTATCTATCTATATATAATACTATATATTATACTATATATTATATATATATATTAATATATATATAAATTATATATAATAATATTTATATAATATATAATATTATAATATATATATATATATATACTATATATATAATATATATTCTTTTACGTGCTACGAATATGAAAAAAAAGAAACGAAGAACTAAAAGCAGAAGAGCAACGACTCCTTAACGAAGAAAAGTTCTTAAAAGAGCAATACTTAGACGATTAATAAAAATAAAATTATGTTTATCATTAAAAATTAAGCTTCTTTGACTCAAAAATTATAAAAATAATAATTCAACATATTTTTCTGCGAGTATAAACAATCCTCATAGGAAATTAAAACTATCAACCTCATTAATTGTAAGGGTTTATTGGCAAACATTTATACACGAAAAAAAAAATAATGAAAAGAATAATACATATTATCAATATAGACGAAAATCGATCTCTTCTTTCTCTCAATGATCCATGATAACTATTTCCAAATAGTATTTGTTGAAGTTGAAAAAGTTCAATTCTCTTCTCTAAAAGAGAAATGTTGTCAAATTTTTTCTCGAGTTCCTTCATTTTTTGCAACATATTATTTACGCCCTTGTCGTATTTTTCGCTAAGATTATTCACGCCATTGTCGTATTTTAAGGTTAGACTATTCACGCACTCTTCGTATTTTTTGTTTAGATTATCCTCAAAATCGGTCAACAATTTCTCGTCAGTCGTATTCGGGGCGGTTCCTGTTTTCATTCTTCTTGGGTTGGTTCGAGCGTTGTTGATTTTTTCCGCGACGTGATCTTCAGATGTGCGTTTGGGGTGGAATTTCACGATTATATACGTTCGCTCTGAAATTGAATATTATATTTTATGTATTTTAAATATAATTATATTATAAAAAAAATCAAATTTTTTATCAATAAATTTTAAATATTTGATAAAATAAATTATTGATCGAGTACTATATTTTTTGAGGAAAGATACTTCTATATTTTGGACGAATTAACCAATGTAGTACCAAACGTTCTTTTCAAATTTTTATCGTTTCTCGAGATGTATAACACCGGATGTTTTACGATGGAAGAAACATTCAGCTAACTAACTGCTTCCTGCTAAAAAATACTTGACCGGACTAAACAAAGGAGAGATCGTGCTAAAATTGAAAGGGCTTCACTCACCGTTGGATTCAGATGATATATATATAATAGAGTATTTAGTGAATTCACAAAATTGATACGTGCCGTAGATTGCGAATCAAAAAGAAAGAGTAATTTCGAAATGGATAATCCTGAGCTCGATGTGTGTGGCGTAAAGGATCCAGAGAACGATAATGAAATTAATCTTCGCCCCAGGAATGAAAGTATTTCGGCTCGCGATGATAAAAAACTAGAGCCCGTTTATGATATAGAGAAACGAGGGATCCCGAAAATTAAGGAGAACGAAGCTGGTGAAGAGCGCACCAGTGATCCATTTCGAGTTAAAATTAGCGAAGAAGAAGAAGAAAAAGAAGAAGGCCTGGGCCGATATATCGAAGAACTACTTTCTAAAACTTTCGACGATTTACCAAAACCCGATCGGAATGAATTAGAAGAGGAGGAAGAATCGGGCGTCTCTCTAAGCGAGAATGAAAATCTTTTTCAAGCGAATAAACGATGGAACGAAAACGCAGATTTAAATACGCGCTCGAAAACCCCGACGAAAGTGACTTTTTCAGATAATGTTGAAATATACTTAGCCGATGATCGCGATAGAAAGAGTCCTTGGGAAATGTTTGCGAGGGATCGAGCGAGATTTCATAAAAGAATTAACGAAACAAAATATACCTTAAATCGCGTTTTAAGTCACGAACATCGACGCAAAGTTTTCAATAGATTCGAGCGATAGTAACGTAATAACCGCGAATAAAATATTTATTTATTATATTATATTACGCCTTTTAATTTCTAATATGCGAGTCAAAATAAAATAAAATAAAATATGTAATAACAAAAATAATGAACTTTTTTAATAAATTAATTTTATTTTTATTACGTAATTTTTTAGTCCCGAATATACCTATCGTTTCAAGGCGACAGGTTGAGACCCGCAAATTTTTAATCTCGATACATTTTATTAAAGAATACCTTTTAAAAACACCAAATTATTTACTGCTGAATTAGCGAGAAAAAAATATATAAAAAGATCGGTTGTTCGTGGCAAAACTTCATTCCCGGTCTAAAAGAAGCATCAGCGAGTTCCCGCGTGTAGCGTCAGGGTTAAAAAAACGAAACGAAAAAATTTCATCAAGACGGTAGCTGGAAAAATGATCAGACGAGAACCAGGTGGGTGTAAAAATTAAATATAGATGATGTATTTATTTACATTTTTTTTATTGGCGTTGGTCAAATTAGAGTGCGTGATGTTTTCTAGTCGCTTCGTTTCGTCGTCGTCGTCGTCAGTTCCGACCTTTTGAATTTCTCGCGATTCATTCGAAGGACCGAATAAGGGAGAGTAAATATTCCTGTAGATATAGGCGATTATTATTATAGCGAAGAACACGAAGAGCGACAATCCGACTCGCTTAGACGCCCGAAGAGTTAAAAGCGCGCAGGCGATCGCCGCTCCCGTGGCGAGCGCCGGACTATCGTAAATTTTAGCCGTGAGTTTCCCGAACATGTTCTTTCCCGCGGCGAGGACCCCTTCGCCTACCGAACTGACGACCTTACCGACGATTCCCACCGAAAGGTCGGCCGCGGCCTCTAAGACGCCCATGGCTTTATCGCAGGTGAGGCTCGTTCCTTTTTCCATTTTGGAAACGTCGAACTTCGTCGAAAGCGGAAACCCTCGGCCGAAAGACCCCCACCCCCCGCATTTGCCGTACGCTCTCACGTCGTTGGCGCTGCAGTGAGAGTACCCCTTAACCGAATCGTAAAATTCGTTGTCGTAAGAATAAACCTCGCCTTCTGATTGGTTTTCATTCTCCCAAAGCTCGATTTCGGTTTCGAAAGGGTGCTTTCCTATTCTTACTTCGCCGTGCGAGGATTTGTCGTCGCAGGAGAATTCGATTATTTTTTCGGACTCTACGCGCCCCGGAATGTTCGGGTTCACGCGATTCAGGTGGCAGCCCGAGCTTCCGTACAAATGTGGGATGACGATTAACTTGAACGCCCCGTAAACTACGCCGCCAACTATAAGGTACCTCGCGAATCGCGTTTTAAGAAATTTAACGGTCCCGATCTTGACTCCCTTCATGGCGTTCACGAAGGCTTTATCTAATAAGCGCAACGTTTTGCTTTCTTCTACGAATTTTTGGAGTCGAAGGTCGTCACCGCTCCTCGGCGGGTACGCCGGGGACCGCTTGATTTTGTCGTTTATTTTTATCTCTTCCGGGGTGGCGATTTTTTTTAATAAATTGTCGCATTTTGAACTATGAATTTTTATGTTCGGTTCGGGGAAGTCCTCTAAATTTCGTAGTCTGGTGATGTCGTCGAGAATTTTCCCATGGCTCGGGTTCAATTTGACGCCGAGCTGTTTCATGAATTGGGTGTGCGTGATTTCGTTCAGTTTCAGGCGCGTTATCTCGTCCGACAACAATTTTTTCGTCTTCTTGATTCGTACGGGGTGAGTTTTCGTCAAAGCGTCTTCCGGCATGTGATTTAAAATACTCTTCTGAAGCGCCTTTTCGTAACTTTGATCGGCCATTATATTCTTTACGTCCTTCTTAATTTTCATAGATGGAAATGCGTGTCCTTTTACTTTCGGTATTTTTAAAGCCGTGTCTAAATAGGAATTGATGATTCTTGAGGTGAATGCTTTAATTTTTATTTTAAACGCCGAGTGTTTAATTACTTCTTTTTGCCTTTCAGAACCGATAAAACTGGGAAGAGTTACAGCATCGACGGCGAAAGACTTTTCAGAACTGATACTGGGAAGAGTAACGGCATCGACGAGAGATTCTGGGAAATTGAGGGCTCCTTCATCGTCGCCGACGCCTTCGTTTGGACACCCGATACCGACGACGGAGCTTTCTTCTTCGACGCTGTCGTCGCATTCGTCTTCACGGTGAGTATAGAGAGGAGGTGGGAGTGATAACGACGCGGATTTCTGCATCGTCGTTGTTCGCGCGGCGATATTTAGATTCTGAAAAACGCACCCCGTCGGATTTTTCTGAGGTCCGTTGCCGTATATAAAAATAACGTTCGACACTATAGCTCTTTCAGCCAAATCTCGCGAATCCTCCTCCTCCTCTTCACCTAATAGGTCGTTTCTTTGAATTCTCATAAATAACGCTTGGAGATTTTTGTTCCCGCGACAATTTATCGATAAGACCTCGCACCCTTCGTCCTCCGACCGCTCGTCGATTTTTGGCGACGAGTCGATATCGCTCCGTCCCCGCGAAATCATTTTTTCAATCAGAGAAATCATTAGTTTTTTAATATTTTCTTCGTTTTCCAAAAAGAAATCGGCGGTTTTGTAATGATGATGGGGTTCCGTTACCAGTCGCTGCATCCGTTCGGGTCGCGAAGATCGATCGAGATAAAAATCTTCGGGAAGTAGTAAATTGTCGAAAGAAAAAAAATTATCGGGTAGTAAAAAAGTTTTAATCGAGGGGTCGGGGTGATTCACGATTTTGTGTTTTAACGGAACGCGCCCCCTTTTTTCGTTGGATTTAATCCTCATACGCGACTTGTAGCCGAGCGGTTCGATTATTTTTTCTTCCATAATTAAAAACAAATAGATAGATTAAGAGAACGTTTTTAAAAATTCGAAAAAATTTAAAATGTTGCTTTATTATCTTTTTATTTTATATAAATTTAACGCCTAATAATTTAAAATAGAATATATAATATATAATACTAACAATTGTATTTTGTTTGCTTTTTTACAGCTTACTGAGGAGGATTTAGTCTACTCCGCTGGCGCGAGAGATTCCTTATTATTGCCGTTAAAAAGAAGCGTTTCGAAATTCATTTCTCATTCATTCAATCGCCCGCCATGGAAGCCAATGACTCCCCCTCGACGTCGTCAGAACCCAAGAAACAGAGATATGAGAAGGATCTTGACAACCATTTTGACGTCACAAAACAAATTGTCGAACAGTACGAAGAAACTCTCAATACATTTGACGGCACGACCCTGCAATATTTATTGGACGCGAAAGAAAACGCTCATAAACTAATGACTGAAAGAGGTGTGACCATACCCCTTTACGAAGACTTTATGGTTTACATCGATCCAGAACACGATGATATTTTTTGCAAAAGAAACTTTTTTACCAAAAAGTATAGGTTTTCGCTGAACGAAGAGGAAAAATGTCCGGTCATCTTCAGCTACTCTCACTCACCCAGCATCGCGATTTACGCGTGTCTAGACAGCCTTTACGCGGTGACTGAAGAGAGAACTAAATACGAAAAACCCTATTTTAAAAGTTATATTTATGGAGCATTAACAAAAATCAAATACCTAAATCACGCCAGAAATGAAACGAGGGATCACAAAATATATAATGAAGAGTATAAGATATTTGACTTGATTAGCGAGAAAGAGTATATTTTAAAATATTTTCAAAATGAAAGGAAAATGCTTTCGCTGGAAATTAAGAAAAACCGCTCTTTTATGGAGCGTGGCGTGAGCGAACTTTTAACACGCAAGCACGATAAGGACGCGCAAAAACCGAAGGACTCTACGCTGAAATTGACGTTTCATCAGATCGATCTACGTTCCTCGCGAATCAGTTCTAGAGCATTGGGGAATGATGATGATAATCAACACATCACTCGATCCACCGCCACAGCCGATATTAAAATAGGGGCCACGAAATTAAAAATAACCGAAAATATTTTCAGTTCTTCAATAATATTATCAGCGACCGCGTATGAATTTGAACCGAAGAATGAAGAAATAAACGACGAAGGCCTCGCCACAGACGATGATCACCCATCAAAAGGTTTGTTCGACGGATCATTTTTCAACGAAGAAATTAATCTAGGTTTGCCAACTATTTTTTCTAAAGAAAATTGCGATTGGATATTTGAAGACATTAAAAAATCGGAAATCAGACAAACTGGAGTTTTCAAGCAACAGGAGGGCGTCCGGGAATACTTGTTTTCACTAATAAATCGAAGAAAATCTGACGAATCCCGCAAAAATGGATCTAACGCTAAAAAACTTAAAAGAATGGTCAACGGTCACTTCAGTTTAACCTTTTCGATCGATGTCTTACTGGAATCGAACATCCGCCTCCACCCACCCCTCGTCGAACCCGAATGTAGTTCGAAGAAATCGGAAAATATCAAAGAAATATTATTCGAAAAAGAAATTCTCAGAAATGAAATGGACCAATTTATAAGCCGATACCAGTTGTATTCACCCGTAAACGAATATTCTGTTCGACTTACCGCAAAATTCGGCAAAGCGATCACCTACTCAGAGGAAACGCAGAAATACATCGAAAAACATTTGCTTTTCGATGAAAATCGACTCGTTCACAAATTCACGGAAGGTGGTGAAATATTTGATTTTTTAGACCCGTTTCGGTTATGGTACAGCTCCTTTGACATTTCCCCGATTCACGAAATGATGAAAGTGAATAAAGTATATTTTCATTTCACGTCCACCGATCGTCTCTGCAACGCCCACATAGTGGGCATGGATGCGTTTTATCTGCATACCAGTTTAAAACCTCACAAAATTTTAAAGAGAAATTCACATTCGACGGATGACGACGACGATGGCGATGATGATGTTTATTACGATGAGGGATCGGATGAAGCCTCGTGGAACCCGGCGACCTTTTCAATATTGATTAACAAATCATCGACCGCAAATTACAACGACGCATTGAAGTACATTATTTCTTTTTCAAAGGGAGTTATTTTCGATTACAAAAAGAACGAGATCGATTTAAACTTCATTTTTAAAGATGATAAAAACGTCAGTACCCCCAAATCTCTTTTCAATTTCAGTAGATACCGAATAAAAATTCCTAAAACGAAGTATACCTTCGCTAACATAAGACTAGAGAAATGTTTAAAGGAAGCTTACATGCCCCATATGTACGATACTATAAAATGTACGGACGATACTCTCGAAAAAATCGATAAGTCCATGAAAGCCATTTTAAAAAACGTAGATTCCATTTGCTCAAAAGGTAAAAAACTAGATTTTAAAATTATTACTACTAAAAACAAAAACAATAAAAGAAAAAAAAGCAGCGAGGACGATGGTAAAGGGAACAAGAGAAAGAGAGAACAAGAGGAACAGCTTTTAAGAATCGAGGAACAGCGAGAGGAGCATCGACCACGGGCAAACCGACCGGATCCGAAAGAGGATCATGAAGAACCACGTCGAAATCCCGATATAGCCCTGAACAGCAAAGGTAAATTTCAAGAAAACGAAATATTGTCGGAAATTAATCCCGACAGCGATAGTAAAAATAAACGTAAAAAATCGAGTTCGAGCCCCCCCTCTAAAGCAAAACATTCGAAGTTGATAAAAATTTCGGAAAGCATTCTGGGGTCGAAGGGCGCCTCGCTTACCTCCGAAAGAAAACGAAAATATGACAACGCACTGCGAGAAGAGCAGCAGCAGCAGCACCACCACCAAAATAAGTTAATCAAATTTTGCCTCGAATCTACAATCGACGACGCTTCAAAACTTTCAAATAACAAAAAAAAGCGAGACACTTTGAAACGGAGGAAGGAGATACCGCTTACGGACGTATGCTCGATCGACTTAAATTTAAGCGAGGACGAAAACGAGAGTAATTCCTCAAAGAAAAATTTAAACATAAAAGAGAAAGAGAAGGTATGTGAAAACCCCAACGAGGGAAATAATTCGCAAAGTCTTAGCGATGTTGCTACTAACAGCAGCAACAGCGCTGCTCGAGCTACAGTTGAAATGGTTGAAGGTAAAAGCAATCCAACCACCGATGAAGCGACTGATTTCCCTAACCGAAATTCGGATAGCCAAGAAAAGGTTCGCTTCGACGAATGTATTCAAGACACTGTGAACAGTTTGCGTAGTTTACATATGTGGGCCAGCCAGGGAAGAGAAGGTAGAGTCGGAAATGAAAATGGCGATCGTCCGAGCGCTTTATCTTTTCTTGACAACGTTGCACCCTTTCGAGAAAAAAAGAAAGCTGACGATACGCAAAAACCCGGTCAGGAGCGAGAAAATGATGATGATGATGACGATCCCCAAAGACAGGAGGAGGTGGAAAGAGGAAATGTTGCCGAGCCCATATCTCTGGAGCGGGAGCGGGACAAGGCTGACAAAATCCAAATACGACAGCAGAATGCAGAAAAAGTTCATGACGCCGAACAGTTTCAAGAGCAGGGGCTGCAAAAGGTTGTTGCATCCGACCAGCAGCAGCACCAGCAGAACCCGAGGCACCAGCAGAACTCGCAGCAACAGCAACAGCAACAGCAACAGCACCAGCAACAGCACCAGCAACAGCACCAGCAGCAGCAACATCACCAGCAGCAACAACAGCACCAGCAGCAACAACAGCACCAGCAGCAGCACCAGCAGCAGCACCAGAAGCGACAGCACCAGCAGCAGCGTGAAAAAGAGCTGGAACGAATATATAATATTGCGGAACCTTTGGAAACTATTTCAAAATCCGACCTACATTCCATTCTGGCAAACTCCTTAGCAATTTCGAGTGAAAACGAAACAAATATTTCAGCCGAAAGCAGAATTAAATACAATCAAAATTGTAATTACGGTCATCCTGAAAGAGAATTAGGAAAGGCAATGAAAAAAAAAAATTTGGAAACCATGTCGCCTGAAGAGGAGGAAGAAAATCCGATCGATAACGAGGCTGATGCCAATAGTAGTAGTAACAACGGTAGCAGCAGTAGTAGTAGTAGTGGTAGCGGCAGTGGCAGTGGCAGTGGCAGTAGTAATAGCGACAGTGAAAGCGACAGTGAAAGCGACAGTGAAAGCGACAGCGAGTCCGAAGACGAAGATAATCAAAAAATCGATTCCGCAGTAATGCATAACGTGAACGAAAGTAAATCAGGAATCGAAAGCGAAGGTAGGAGCTCACACAAAAGTGATTACGGAGAAGAAGAAGAAAAAGAAGAAGAAGAGGTTGATAAAAGTATTTCCCATCGAGAAGAAAATTCACCGACGTCATCAAAAATAGAGCGGTTGATGCATGCCGCTTCGACCATCATCGGCAATTGAAGCAGAAAGCATAACAGATGTAAGGGAGAAAATCGTAAAATAGAGAGAATATATTTTCGATGCGTTCATTGTATGCGGACTACTTTCAGTAGAGTTTGTATAATATAAATATCATCTAAATATTTTAGGTGTTTCGCATAATCCGTATTTTTTATATTTTTTCTTAATAAAGTGTTTTTAAACTATCAGAGCTTTAACATTTTCCTTTTTTGACTATCTTGGTGAGATTTCTCGCCACATACGCGAAATTATAGGTGTCAATCCAAATTTTGTTATTATTATTAGTATTTGAAATATTTATAAAGGTAAAAATAATACACAAGAAAAAATTATCACTTAAGAGCCAAATTTTATTGAACAAAAAAAGTCAGAGGGGAATAGTCAACTCAATTTATGTAATATGGAATACTAAATTTTTTTATACATTCTGCTCTTTTTACCTTCAGCCGTTTTTTCCCCGCGATAATTTTCAGAATAATGGTCCGGCTGATTCATTTTTTCGATTGGCTGCACGGCACTATCCCATGATGAAGATTTCGGGTATTCAGATCTTTGAATATCTAATTCATCTTCTTCTTCACTCTCGGTTTCACTTCTCTCTTCATCTTCATCCGGATCATTTTCTTCTTCTTCATTTTCGCTATCGTTTTGGTAGCTATCTTCCTCTTCATCATCTTTATCTCCCACCACATTTTCGTACGTATGAAGCCCTAGTGTACGCAGGGTTGTTAAATTTAAAGTGATTAACTTCCAATCGCTTTCGGACAAAAGATATCTCACTCTACTTTCCCGCTCTTTCAAGAGAACGTTGCCTAGGCGTAAATATTTACCATTATATTGATCATAATTCTCGTTTTTAAACCCAGTTATAAAATCGATCAGTCCAATACTTAAGTCATATTCGTCCACGCCTCGTTGTAGAACGTGAGTAATTAATTTTCTCGATGTATTATTTGTAATGTTATGTAAAATGATGACGTGCGAATTTGTTGGTAAGCGAAAGGGAGATTTTTCTTTAGTTATATGAATGCAAGGCTTTATATTTTCAAAGTATTCCGGTCCCCCGCTGCACACTCGCTTAGAAAATTTTATGCTCTTGATAATATATATGCAGAGCTTTTCCACTAAATCGTAGTCAAGATCGAAAATAAGAAACGCGCAAAACCGAGGTTCAAATTTGTTCTTTTCTGAATATTGAACCCCGGGGTGCAACCAAGGGAACTTTTTGTAGTCCATTTTTCCGGTAAGGAACTAAATTTGAAAGTGAATATAAAAAAGGTCGGATCTCCTTATATTGAAAAGGTTTAACTAACTAAAATGTCTTTAAATATTAATAATTTTATTTTATCTAATCTAATAAAATTAATATTCAAAAGCGAATAAGTGATTAAATTAATTAATGGTTTTGAATAATACAAAACAAAACAATACTTATTCCCCGGCCTCTTCCTCTTCGTTTCCGCCGCCAAAATCGTATTCGTAGCGCATGCTAAATCTATTTGTTTTCTTCGGTACGAAATCATGAAGTTTTAAAGAGCACAAGGTAACTAAGTTCACGTCAATTAATTTAAAATCGGGATCCTCCATTTGAAATTTTTTTCTCCATTTGCAGTTTCCAAAAAAAATGCTGCTTATTTTAAAAGACCTGCTGCCTTGATATTGCTCATAATTCTCGTTAAATTCACCAGTCATGTAATCGATTTCTCCAATTTTTAAAGTTTTTGATTCTACCCCTCGTTCAATAACCTGGGCGATTACCTTGTGTGATATAATATTTGTGACGTTTTGCATGATCACGACGTGAGAATTAGCGGGTAACTTCTCCACCCTCTCTTCCTTAGTGATGTGAATACACGGATGTATTTCAGCATAGTGCTCCGACCCTTTTTCGAAAAGTCGCTTCGAAAATAAGATGCTTTTAATAGTATATCTAAAAATCTTTTCCAAAGTTTCAAAATCCAAGTCCAAAATGAGGAGGGCGCAAAATCTAGGAGGGTACTTATCAAAGAATAATTGGGAAAAGCGGATCGAGTTTTTTTTCTGTGTCTCTGGTGTATCCACGAAACTGTAGACGGCTACATTTTACTTTAGGGTATATAGCTAGAAAATAAACTGGATTATGGAATTATTTTTAAAGATCCTTGAGAGCTAATTTATGTATATACTTCACTATTATAATGAAAGTCTACAGTTGTGGTTGCTTTGGACGCTTAAATTAAGTGGATAAAGTATAAGTTTTGTAAATTTTAATATTTAACTCTTATTTCTCACTGTCGTTACTAAACGATAATAGAATATAGATAATGAATAATTAATAATAATAATAATAAAATAATAATAACAATAATTAATAATATAAAAATAAAATATTAATAATAATAATGAAGTAATCGGAATAATAATTATAATAATAATAATAATAATAATGAATAATAATACAATAATAAAATAATAATATATATTAATAATGAGATAAAACTATTAATATAGTCGTAGAAACAGAAGAAGACATAAGCAGAACATATGATGAGCACTGTAGAAATGTAAAAATGTTTAGCCCGTTCATTAATTCACTTGGCTCAAATCACTCGCTTTGGCGATAGTCTCGTTCAGCTTCCTACAGAACCAATAATTTTTGAGCGCCGAACAATGGGAATTTTACGGGAGTGAAATGAGAATCCGTTCAGGATAAAGAAGATAACATTTTGGAGGTGAAACGCACGCAGAGGAAAGGAGTGACCCTGACTTAAAACGCCCGCGCCGTGATATCGATCGATGAAAATATCGAAGAAAAATTTAATTCGGATTTGTTTCCGCTTTCCGTGCGAATTTTGTAACTATTCATATTAGTTCTCTTCGTAGATATAGGACGAAGTTAACATCGGTATTAATCGGATGAAAAAAAGAAGAAAGGAAAAAATGGTATAATTACTCGAAAAGATGGGTTTTGGATAAACGAGAAACCCTGGTCTATTTACGGGTGAACTACGCTTGTCATGGGAGACGAACGGCATCGAGTACGAGCAAGTATAGGGGATATTCTATACGCGATTGTCGACTTTAATTCCCGCAGTAAATTTAAACACCCGTTCACTGTTCTGGTCTTTCGCCAACGTAGTTAGGTTGGAGGAGAATAAACCTAAAAAAATTCCTATCCTTTACGGTTGCCAAAAATGCAACATACTAAGCTTCTCTCAATCGGTTAAGCAAACGATTATACCGATATACGGCTTTTCATCCGACGCCGAATTAAATTATTATTTCCCGTCTTCGTCGGACTCGGCTGTTGGCGGAGGTGGAGGGGGGGTGGGAGGTTTCATTTTTCACGATGGGAGAATTAGGCTAAAATTCGACTCATTGAAACGAATAACCGCCAACGTTACGGCTCAAAAATATCTGACTGGCGATCTTCGCTTATCGTATTACAGCCGCAACGAGGGTGGGAAAAACTTTTCTTCGCCACCGCTTCCGAAACTCGAAGGCATTTTGTTCGCGGAAGGTGTAAATGGCGGCGGCGCCGCGGGCGCTCGAGACGTTTCGTACAATAAAGCTTTAACCCCTAAAAGCGATAGCGAAAAGGGGGCGAAAACAAAACGAGAGATCGCGAACGCGTTTCTCGATGAGGTAGAAACATTGTTAACCGACGAAATCGGAGACGCGCGATTGGTTCTTCAGGACATCAATATGTACGAAAAAATTCGTCAAATCATCGAATTGGCGGTTGCGTTTGGCCACGAAAAAGCGTTGTGGTCGATCCTAAATTTCTTTTTTCGCGAAAATTTATGGCACAGTAAAAATGCAGCTCGTTGCATTAGTTATATCGTCGAAAAGGCTTCGGAAAATTCCTCCCCGTACCTGCCGACGACGACGATGTAGACACGACCGGAGAAACATTTCCTCCCGCTATGTCCGGCCTTATTTCTTGTTTTCCCGAGGCGTTGTTTCCGTCTTCAGAAAATAAAGGCGTTTGCAGAATGTAGGTGATTCTCCGAAACTGGTTCTACGCCGAACCCAACAGAACTCCGACTTCAGTTTTAAATGCTACAAATAGTTCAGAGATTTACTTAAACTACCTGAACGACCTCAGGACGCCAACGGACGTGATAAAAGACCACTGTCGTCGTCGGCGATTTGGTAAAAAAATAAGAGTCGAACGAGAAATCTTGCTCCGCAACGCTAATGCCGCGGATTCTTCGGTCGCGGCTCTGTCTCCCCCAAAAAGTGTGTGACAATGAGATTCCTCAATTTTTAACGAGTCTTAGATTTTTACCTTGTATTACGATAGGGATAGCGGCATTATCTTCATCGTACTAGTGAAATGTGGTGCGGAGTGATTTAACTTTCATCGTCGGTTTGGATTAAGGTCTAGACGCCGTGCTGTGTCGGAGTGGTCGACGGCCGGAGTGAGGTATCGCCAGAAGGTGGGCAACGTGTGTTGGAATCCGGTAAATTACAGTGGAGAATGGGACGATTCCCGCGCCCGAGGAAGTGGCGTCGTCGTCCGCCCTAACAGAAACGGATTTTTACGAGGCACCCGGGATTGATGAGACCTGTCGAAAAACGAACGACGATGAGACAATTTTTTTGTTTGCATGTTTTTTGGGGGTAGTTTTATTGTTTTTTCTCAAGAAACTACGAATAGGTATGTTTTTTGCCTTATTTTCGACGTGATCGTGATTATTGTTCTAAAATGTAAAAAAAAATTTTTTAATTTTTTTGGATATTTTATTTTTCTTTTTCTTCCGGAAACTACGATAGCTACAAGAAAACTTGGCGGCGGCGGGTGGCGGGGGGTGGGTGTGAGTAGTGGGTAGGGGGGGGGGTGTGGGCGGCGGGTGGTCGCCCGGTCGTATGTATATATATATTTATTTATATAAATATATATATTTATATATATGATATATATATTATATATATATAGTACTAGGTTATGTTTTTTTGTTAACTATGAGTAGCTATATTATTATATATATAATATATAGTATATTATATATATATATATATATATATATAAATATATATAAGTATATTATAGGCTATAGGTATTTTTTTTTTTTTTTTATTTTTTAACAAGACATCACCACCGGCGCACCGGGCAGCAGAGCCCGCTATTGGCAAGGAGGGTGTTAATATCCTCAAAAAAACTGATCAACGGTTAAACGGAAATCAGGCAGATGAGCACGAGACGGGCGCTTAAAGTGGAGGGAGAATTCGAAATTTGAGATAGGGAAACAGCAGAGATATGGAAGAGAAAATTATCCACAGAACAAGGTGGCAGGAAAGAAGGAGGCACCAAGCAACTAGTCTGGAGTGCTAATTATCAACCAAACTCAGTGCGCGAATCAGCACACCTTGTGCTACGAGGGCGTCTTAATAAGGAGTGGCACGCGAGTGGAAAGTCCCCTCGAGCACTTGCCGCTACGGGGTACCGGCTTATAGAATAGCGATAAGCACACATCGCGCGGGGCGGGCGCGCAAAGATGAGGGTCAAAGTGAACTAAGAAAGAAACGGACAGTTTTATAAGCTTTTTGCCTTTACTCGACCCTATCCGAGAAGCCGGTTGAAACCTGAGCTCCCCCAGATATGAGAGGCAAGACTCCATACAAGGGCGGATGAGGCCCTTGTATAAATGGAGTAACTTCTTCGTTTCCAAAAAAAAGTCTCGCAGTCTAAACAGAACTCAGTGCGTTTCTTTGAGGGGTCCGGCTTAGCAAGACCGTTTGTGTGTGAGGTTTCGCAGAGACATTTTTTTTGTTTGTTAAGGCCAAGGATGTTTATATTTGTCAACAGAGAGACGCAGATAAACCGTCGGATAAGAGGACTAGGAAGGTTAGCGGTGTCTTAGAGAGGCGAGATTTGGGAAATGAAGTTTGAGTTTTTAAAGAATTGAATTTCACAAATTTGAGACGACCTTCAATCTTGATATTTTGTATACCAGATCAGCGAGAATAGAAATCGGAAAGATTAACACGAGAGGCAATTCTAGAAGTAAAAGGTGGAGCAGAATTGAAATGAGTTAAAGAATGGAAGGTCGAGTCATCGGCAATATGTAGTGAAATAGAGTTAGATGTGCAGAAGGAAAATAGTAGGAAATAATATTAAGAATAAAGAGGGAGATAAGACAGAACCCTGAGGAACACATTGACAGAAAGGAAGAAGAAGTCGCCGCATCAACAAACAACAGCGAATATTGAGCGATTTGAAAGAAACCTAGACATAAGTTAAGCAAAGAGAAGGAAGGAAACCCAAAGGAGGGGAGCTTGGAGAGTGACCGTGCCACACCGGTCAAATGGCTTTGGAAATCAGTCAGCGCCCACCAGGCAAAGTCTCCCGCGTAGTCCTAAGGGCGGAACCATAAAATCGGTTAAATAGGAAAGTAAATATCACCAGTAGACCTCGAACGGCCCAAAGGCCGTACTGGCGATCGGAAAGAAGAGAATGAGATCCAGATGGTCTAAGAGTGAGAGTTGAGGAAGGGTTTCAAAGAGTCTTAGATAAATAGCAGGTGAGAGCTATATAGGCGATAGTTGGAAGGATCAAGAGCGGGCTTCCCTTTTTTTTCGGAATAGGGTGTGGACCATGTGCGTGCTTCCCACACTGAGGGAAAGTGTTAGTATGAACATAGAGAATTAGTTGAACGAGGGGAGGGGCCAGCTCGGAAGCACAATCCACTCCTCAAAACTCGGGGAGGAATGCATCCGGGGCCCCCCGCCTTCCCAACGTTCATAGATCTCATAGTAGCCCATGCACCCGATCAAGTAATCACAGGCAAAGACAGATAGGACAACCTGAGAGGAGAGGTGGAGGAGGAGGACTGCAGAATCGTCCCAGGGGTTGAGTAGAGGAAAATAGGAGGCCCCGAAGAGATTGGCCCTTTCGTTGGAGAGTTAGCAAACAGAGCCATCAGATCGAATAAGAGGAGGAAAGGTAATTTACAAAAGTTGTTTAGAGATGTTTTGGGCAAGAGGCCAGAAAATTTTATCAGTATGAGAATCAAAGAGTTTAGCGCACTTTCGTTTTATGAAGCCCGCTTTGCTCGTCGAAGAGAGTACCGCTGCAACGATTTCTAGCTGATGAAAATTAGCGAGAGTGAAATAGGAGAACGAGAATTTTTTGACCCCCGATAAGCGCTGTCTCTGGCCTGAATGGCGCAAAGGAACAAGCACGATCGAACATGGATTATGAGGAGAGAAAGAATTTAGTCGAAGAAGGAATGACCTGCTCATCCGGTCAACGATTACAGCTCTCCCACCTTGTGGGCAGAAGCCGAAGCGTCATCAGAGTCAAAGCAGTCATTCCAATTATAGTTTAGCTGTAGAAAGCGACCGACAATGCCCCCCAATCAACCCCGATCAAAGTGCTCAGAAAACGCATAGGGCAGGATGAGCATGCTGGAGAGAAAGTATTAAAACAGTTAAGAGATATAAGGTTGTGGTCAGATTTACCAATAGGAGCGAAGGTAGTGTATTTATAGAGAGAGGGACTAGTAGTGAACACAATAGGTCAAGTGTGTGTTCAAGAATTGGTTGGTACGATCCGGAATGTGTGTAGGTTCTTTGATTAATTGCTCCAGATCGTTAAGAATGCTGCATGATTCGGCTCCTCCACCACCCTAGATCAGTATGAGAGGGACGACCCCAAGCCAATCAGTGTTGTGTACATTGAAATCCCCCTAAATAGAGACCGTCACGTATTTGGATGAGAAAGATATAACAGTCTCAGTGAGAGGTAGTAAGAATTTCAAAGAAAGAGTGAAAAACTGTTCTGTTAGGAGAACAGAGGCAGAAGCACAAGATTATTGTAGTATAAGGAAGAAAGATTTAAGCCACAGAACATCAAGTTAGGAGATTCGAGATTCACGAGACGTGTTTACAGGTATTAAATGTTTACAGTAGGCACACATGTCCACCTTCAGCGGAAATTATGAATAAGTTATAGTTAGATAGCATTAAACGAGTTAGAGGGTGAAATTCTTAGCCATCTGAGTCTCAGACAGGAGCAAAAGGTTACGGCTAGAGTTAGAGAGATGATGATATTCAACAGAGACGAAGTTAGATTTTAAGCCGCGGATGTTGGTAAAAGTTAATAGAAAAGCCCACGTCTATGCAAATTGTGCCATCTTTCACAACCACACACACCACACAAACACACATCCACACACACAAATTAAAAACAAATAGACTAAACAAAAGAAGATAATCAGGGATAAAATTGAATAAATAATCCCACTTAAAAAATTCGAGCACTAAAATTAACAAATATAAGAAAATATACTACTATAACACTAAAAAACAAAACTTAAAACCTAACACAACTTTGCTACCCTTCACTAAAAATTATTAAACCACCAACTAAAAGAAAAAGGAATGAAAAACTAAAATCACTAACTTAAAATTTAAGTACTAATATTATTTAAATAAAACATATATATATATATATATATATATATATATATATATATATATATATTTATATATATATATATATATATATATATATATATATATATATATATAGTTGAAACTATATAACAGGTCGGCCAGATATCTGGAAAAGTACGACCTGTATAAGGAAACTAATAATATATTTGGAATGTTCGTAAAAATTTATTAATTAAAAACGTTCTTTTTATTAAAATAAATCTTAAATAAAAAATACAAAATATAAGAAATTAAAAAAAAATGTACGATAACGTAAAATGGTTTCCGGCGTCGACAAAAATTATGAGATTAAATTTAAAAAAAAAATTTATTAACGTAAATGCATGGCACACGAGGGTAGTCTACGGGGGATTCCGCCCACGGTACCCCTGGATCGTGAGTGCTGGTGAAATAATTTTTGAAAATATAAAAACTATATTTTAATTTAATAGTACAAAAAATAATTACAATCATGATTTTTAAAGTTAACCTTAAAATATTGAAATTATATAACGAAAACGCATATTTTTATGGGTAACATGTTTAAATTAAGGTGTCAAACGTAAGAGGTTATCTTATTTTATGCAGTTATGCAGTTATACAAAAATAACACTTTTTTTTTTCATCACTGACTAAATTACACTTTTCTGAATGCATTTTTGACGCTGATTCCAAATATGGCTTCAGTTTTACTCTATCACGTAAAGTTTTTGAAATAAAGATAAAATATTATTTTTGTTTTTATTTGTAAAATGTAAGGTTTTAAATACTTTAAAATTCATTCGAGCAAAGAATTTATTTCCATGAACTTAATTATACATTATACACTCATAATACAAAAATTAATAGAATATATGTAAAGAATATAAATAAACTTATTGCATAATTAAAATTTACTAAACAAAAAGCCTTAAAAGCATTGATTTTGTGATTTTCTTTTATAAGTTTGGTCTGGATTTTCACGATATAGCATCCAACAATGGTCAGCCATCATGCTTTCGTTCCAAAATCCTTGATATCGAGTTTCCATAGTCTTAATGTCCTGATTGAAGTGCTCCCCTTGCTCGTCACTTACTGCACCAAGATCATTGGGAAAAAAGTTTAGATGGAATGAAGGAAATGCATTTTCAAAGACATGCGACAATCCATTTCTTTATAAGCATCAAGAAGGTTCTCAATACCACTTTTATATTCAGAAGACTTGTTATTTCCAAGAAAGTTTTTGCATATCCATTTGAAAGAAAGCCACGCTTTCAATTCAAGAGGACCGAGAGCCTTTTCAAAATCCATGTCTTTTAAAACCTCCCTGATTTGTGGTCCAACAAAAATTCCCTCCTTCAATTTTGCTGTACTAACTTTCGGAAATTTCTGGAAAGGTATCTGAACCCCTCTGAATTCACTTTCCCCATTGCTTTAACAAAATTCTTCATTAAACCAAGTTTAATGTGGAGTGGTGGTAGAAAGATTTTTTGGAGATCAACCAAGGGAACAGACTGGACACTGCTTGTTCTTGGGACATATGCAGTCCTTAGAGACCAATCACGTTTAACATAGTGTTCATTAGTAGCACGACTGTCCCAGAGACAAAGAAAGCAACAATATTTTGTAAATCCAGCTTGCATTCCCATTAACATGCCCATAACTTTCACATCTCCGCAGAGATTCCATTGATGACTGTGATATTAGACTGCTTTAAGCAATATATCCATATTGTAATGTCTCTTTGAGATGGACCGAATGGGCTATGGGGATAGATGGTCTTTACATTACATTATGGTGCAAAAGAACTGCTTTCAGGCTTCTTGAGATGAATCTATAAAGAGACGCCACTCAGATGCTATATGCGTCTGAGACAAATCAAGGAATAATCCATCTATATTGTGGCAATAACCAGGGTTGTAGAGTCGGAGTCGGAGTCGCGGAGTCGGGGAGTCGGTAGTTTTGAAGAGAGTGGAGTCGGAGTCGAAGTCGGTTTAATTTTCATGAAAGGGTGGAGAAGTGGGAGTCCGGAGGTCGGTAATTTGCAAGCAGGTCGGGAGTCGGAGTCGGAGTTGGAGTCGGTAATTTTTGAGTAGGATGGAGTCGGAAGTCGGGTCGGAAAATGTTTTGGAGCGACTCCCACGCCTGGCAATTAACATAGAGAGCACCATCTACTGAAAAGTGATGGCTTGGCTAAAGGGGGGTTAAAAATGTTCCTGCTCCTTGGTAGTAACTGTTCCAACATTTTTTTTTCTCGAAGTAAATTTTTCTCCTTTAGTCTTGAGGCGAGAAGTTCTGCTCTCTCTTTCGATAGAGATAAGTCTCTAACAAGATCATTCAACTGTTCTTGAGAAAATAGGTTTGTCTCAAAATGACTTTCTTCTAATCGGTGTATCTGGATATACCGCGTCCAGGAATGCAACCAACTGCTGCCTTCTTTACCCTCCATTTGCGATTGGGCAGAAATTGGCCAGTAAAAATAATAAAAAATCATCCTCTGTGGAATGATTTGTTGTCGACCAGTTTTATGGTTTTCTTGACATATGTATTTTCGAGATATGGTCTGGCGAGCCTATTGTATAGTTTGACCATATATATATATTATATATCTATACTATATATATATATATATGTATATATAATATAGATCATATATTATA
>JABUQX010018187.1:10000-25000 GCA_015478945.1 Trachelipus rathkii
AACATGGTAATATGTAACAAAAATTTACCATAACCGTGTGTAATTATCATACAGACCAATGAGTATACTCTAACGTAACAAAGTTTTCACATACTTTAGCAACCATATCTTCAACATGACAATGTTAATTTTACATTAACATAGTATTATTTAACAAAAAAAAATTTAGCATATCCTTACCTAACCAGCATAATACCTAATGGGTAAAGACAAACAAAGTAAAGTTTTACTCTCTGTAAAGCTAAACTATGAACATAACATACTTAACACACAGCGGCTACACGAATAAACAGCCAGCCCCAACATCTTAAACAACAAAGCATACATAAGGGGGCAGTAAAACATGTTTTCAGGTGTATAACATATAATTTCCAATAAAAAGAACATTAAATAAATAAATACATTCGTACATATAAGTTTTTAAATATATTAAACCATCTAATCAGGTGGACATAGGATTCTGTATAAATTGAGCAAGTTCTATATGTTTCTCCAGAGATTCAACACCATCCGAAAGGATGTAAATACAACTTGCTGCACTAAACCATTTTTCTGCATATTTCGGTTCAACAGCACTCACTCGCTCCCGCCAGCGAGAAGTAAACGTATCCTGGCTGATAGTTATTAAGGCATTTCTGTATACTGCATTATACGGGAATCCACATGTTTCAGTGTAAATATCATAGATTACACCATGAGCTATATGAATTAAGTCCTCGAGTATGGCAACACCTTTAAGATGAGACTTTAAGTCGTTTTTCATGTTAAACAAAGCTGTTATATTTGCAGATGTCTGAACAGTGAAACCTATACACGTACGCATGAATGTGACAGCATCATTAGGTTTCCAATAGTTGCGTACATCAATACTTTTAACATTGTCAGATGCAGTGAAAGCAACATCTATTCTATTATAGCCGCTCAAACTGTCACCTCTGATTTCATCAAGAGACGATGTCACAGATGACACATACTCAGCCTTTATCCAAGCTTCGAGGCTGTCGATAATCTTGAGGAATTCTTCAACTGATATGATTAAAGGTATATTACTTGCACCACCAATTGGAACACAGGTAATATATTGCTCTCCATTCGTTTTACGAAAAAATGTAAATGACACATCGTTGGGTATTACAAAGATCCTCGTAAAGAGGACGTCTGTAGAAGCAGAACGAGAGGTCATCATATCAACACAGCGAAAAATGTCTTACTGGCGAAATTCGTATGTATAAACAACCCTTATAGGTAATGAGATTCTTTCTTTCAACCAATCAGAAGAAAGTAAACAAGAATACGGCGTACGAATGAACCATATCAGTTCAAAAGGGTATATATTCTCGAGGTTGTTCGAGCTGTTGTTGTTGTTGTTGTTGTTGCTGTGGCTGTTGTTGTTATTGTTGTTGTTGTTGTAGAGGTAAGGTTCCTGTGTTATATTTCAACGTCTCATTTATCACAACATTGATTAATTATCATACTGATCAACGAATATACTCTAGCGTAATAAGGTTTCCACATCAATAAAGCTAACATGATGTAACATGAACTAATAAAATAATGTACAACGACAAACCTGACACACCTTAAGTCCGAATAAACTGCTATCATTAACAAAGTTCCATACTTGCCAATAGTAAGTAACTAACATTACAAGCAAAACGTAACCTAGTCACACGTTTTTTCAAGCATGTCTCTAACATATCAATACTAATTTTATTTTTAAGCTTATCTCTTTTTAGACTACACCCCTCTTTCAGAAAATTTCAACATGAAACATGAAAATGATTTTATGCTTTAACCATTTGCATAAAGTGATGCAATACTTATTATATTTATTAAACAAACTGGTAAATCTGGCAACTGCGTATCATACAGAGGTGATTTGACAGAACTGTATAGACTTGGGAGCTGAGTTATATATAAATCAGTGAGCTACTCGATGGTGTATTCATAATCATAGCAAAAGTCTAAGGCAAACCTAACATTATTCAACAAAAACTTAACCTAGGCTCACGTTTCTAACACATCTTCGTCAGTTAACACAGTAATATCTTACAAAAACTCATCATTTCTCTAACAAATTAACGTTAATTTTACATTGACATAGTAATATTTAATAAGGATTTATCATAATCTTGACCAATTATCATACAAACCACCGAATAATTGTAAACATAACAAAGTTTTATCCAAACATAACACAAAAATAAGTTCTTTATATATACCTAAATCCACGAATATATGCTTAACTAACAAAGCTTTAGCGTCAATAAAGCTACCATATCATAACCGCAACTAAGAATATAATGTACAAATGCAAACTTAACATACCTCGTGTATGAATAATCAGCTAACATCCTGAAAATTCCCTACTTGTCAAAGGTAAAGTAGCTAATAGGTCACACAATACTCGATATGTTCCTACTTTTCTCACATATCAGCAACAGGTAAAGCCGCATCATCTAACAAAATCCCTTAACAAAGTGACCAATCTATCAAAGATACCAACATCTGGAACTATGAATTAACACCATCTTCATCAAAGTGTCACTCGTTTTGAGTATAACATCAATTGAACTATGAATAAGCATAGACATTAGCAAAATTCTAGGGCAAACCTAACATTACCCAACAAAAACTTAATCTAGGCTCACGTTTCTAACACATCATCGTCAGTTAACACAGTAATATCTTACAAAAACTCATCATTTCTCTAACAAATCAGTGTTATTTTCACATTGTCATAGTAATATTTAACATAACGTACCTAACTTACGAATAAACAGTTTTCATTAATCAAGAGTATCTAAAGCAACACATAACCTTCCGAGAGAAAACCCAGGGGGATGTGCTCCTTGTAACACCTAACGCTTTCATGAGGTAACATGAAATATTTTTATCCTTACCCTATTTTAGACCCCGCCCCCCTTTCAGAAAATATCATTTCAAAACTGTTAGATTAAGCAACAGCGCATCATACAGAGGCGATTTGATAGCACTGTAAGCACTGTAAGCACTACTTTGAGATCACCCCAGAGAGATGCACGAAGACCCATCTCGGGGTACCCTGAAGAGGGTGTAAGCGGTAAGGGCACAGCCCTTTGGGCTGAGCCCTTATGTAACAGGTAAAGACGTATTATCTAACAAAATCCCTTAACAAAGTGATCAATCTATCAAAGATACCAGCATCTCGACCTATGAATTGACACTATCTTCATCAAAGTGTCACACTTCTCTAGTATAACATCATTTGAACTATGAATAAACGTAGACATTAGCAAAATTCTCGGGCAAACCTGACATTACTCAACAAAAACTTAACCTAGGCTCACGTTTCTAACACATCATCGTCAGGTAACACAGTAATATCTTACAAAACTCATCATTTCTCTACCAAATCAGTGTTAATTTCACCCTGTCATAGTAATATTTAACATAACATACCTAACTTACGAATAAACAGGTTTCATTAACCAAGAGTATCTACAACACAACACTCCTGAGAGAAACCCAGAGGATGTGCCCCTGGTGCTGGTGTGAATCTTGAGAGGGTGATTTCCTGAAGGTGTAAGCGGGCTCTGGGCGTCAGCCCGAAGGGCTGAGGCTTTACCCCTCCTTCGGAGGGGTAATGCCCGCTTACACCCCGAAGGGGGGACCCACCCCCATTAAAAAATTAAATATTGACGTAGAAAGCTGAAATTTGGTGAGAGAATTCAGAGTTGAGTTTCTAGAAAGACTTGGTATGGGAATCTGAGGAGTTGGCTCCGGCACCGGTGCTGGAGCAGCTGCGGTGCCGAGTTAATAAACAGTCGTATAACAACTGGTGGCCTTATAAGGGTTATCGAGGTCAGTAGAGTTCGAATATGATTGTTATAAGTCCGTGTAGGTGTTCAGGACCCCATTAGGGGTCCCGACTGAAAAAAAAGAGCACAGAGTGCAAAAAACAAAGGAGGAATGAAGAAGGATGAAAGATGAATGAGGAAGGAAGAAGAATGAGGAAGGTGGAAGAAGAATGAGGAAGGAGGAGTAGGAGTTGACAGCTGCATCGGTGCTGGCTCCGGTGCGGTGCCGATTTATTAAATATTTGTGTAATGATGCAATATTGGTGTCCTTATATATGTTATTGGGTCTGTAGATTTCGAAAATAATGGTTTCAGAACCATCAAGAAATAAAAATAAATAAATAAATAAATAAATAAATAAAATTTCTTATTCTTTTTATGTTTATAACTTACAAATTTACGTTTTTACATACCCTAAAGCAGTAAATCACTAAATCAAACCACCATTCAAGCCCTATCCAGCCACCCTCCTGACCATCTGTGATCTATTGATCTATTGATTAAGGTCACATTTTGAGTATCATTTTGGATAAACATAACATAAAATCAAGTTCTTTATACAAAGATCAGACAATATATGCTGACGTAACAAAGTTTTCACAGTAATAAAGCTTACTTAGCATCATCTGAACTATGAATATAACCCACAACGAGAAACTTAGCCCACCTTAAACAAGAATAAATGGTTAACGTTAACAGAGTTTCACACTTAACACCAGTAAAGTAACTAACATAACATCCAAAAACATAACTTATTCACACTTTGTCAAGTGTGTCTCTAACATAACAATGTTAATTTTGCATTAACATGGTAATATTTAACAAAATTTACCACAACTGTGTGTAATTATCATACAGACCGATGAGTATACTCTAACGTAAAAGTTTCCACATTAATAAAGCTAACATAGCATCAACTGAACTAAGAATATAATGTAAAACACAAACACACCTTAAGCAAGAATAAACTGCTAACCTTAACAAAGATCCACACTTAACACTAGCATAATACCTATTGGGTAAAGACAAACAAAGTAAAGTTTTTATTCTCTGTAAAGCTAAACTATGAACATAACATACTTAACACACAGCGGCTACACGAATAAACAGCCAGCCCCAACATCTTAAACAACAAAGCATACATAAGGGGGGCAGTAAAACATGTTTTCAGGTGTATAACATATAATTTCCAATAAAAAGAACATTAAATAAATAAATACATTCGTACATATAAGTTTTTAAATATATTAAACCATCTAATCAGGTGGACATAGGATTCTGTATAAATTGAGCAAGTTCTATATGTTTCTCCAGAGATTCAACACCATCCGAAAGGATGTAAGCATAAATACAACTTGCTGCACTAAACCATTTTTCTGCATATTTCGGTTCAACAGCACTCACTCGCTCCCGCCAGAGAGAAGTAACGTATCCTGGCTGATAGTTATTAAGGCATTTCTGTATACTGCATTATACGGGAATCCACATGTTTCAGTGTAAATATCGTAGATTACACCATGAGCTATATGAATTAAGTCCTCGAGTATGGCAACACCTTTAAGATGAGACTTTAAGTCGTTTTTCATGTTAAACAAAGCTGTTATATTTGCAGATGTCTGAACAGTGAAACCTATACACGTACGCATGAATGTGACAGCATCATTAGGTTTCCAATAGTTGCGTACATCAATACTTTTAACATTGTCAGATGCAGTGAAAGCAACATCTATTCTATTATAGCCGCTCAAACTGTCACCTCTGATTTCATCAAGAGACGATGTCACAGATGACACATACTCAGCCTTTATCCAAGCTTCGAGGCTGTCGATAATCTTGAGGAATTCTTCAACTGATATGATTAAAGGTATATTACTTGCACCACCAATTGGAACACAGGTAATATATTGCTCTCCATTCGTTTTACGAAAAAATGTAAATGACACATCGTTGGGTATTACAAAGATCCTCGTAAAGAGGACGTCTGTAGAAGCAGAACGAGAGGTCATCATATCAACACAGCGAAAAATGTCTTACTGGCGAAATTCGTATGTATAAACAACCCTTATAGGTAATGAGATTCTTTCTTTCAACCAATCAGAAGAAAGTAAACAAGAATACGGCGTACGAATGAACCATATCAGTTCAAAAGGGTATATATTCTCGAGGTTGTTCGAGCTGTTGTTGTTGTTGTTGTTGTTGCTGTGGCTGTTGTTGTTATTGTTGTTGTTGTTGTAGAGGTAAGGTTCCTGTGTTATATTTCAACGTCTCATTTATCACAACATTGATTAATTATCATACTGATCAACGAATATACTCTAGCGTAATAAGGTTTCCACATCAATAAAGCTAACATGATGTAACATGAACTAATAAAATAATGTACAACGACAAACCTGACACACCTTAAGTCCGAATAAACTGCTATCATTAACAAAGTTCCATACTTGCCAATAGTAAGTAACTAACATTACAAGCAAAACGTAACCTAGTCACACGTTTTTTCAAGCATGTCTCTAACATATCAATACTAATTTTTGTTTTTAAGCTTATCTCTTTTTAGACTTGGGAGTTCAGAAAATTTCAACATGAAACATGAAAATGATTTTATGTTTTAACCATTTACATAAAGTGATGCAATACTTATTATATTTATTAAACAAACTGGTAAATCTGGCAACTGCGTATCATACAGAGGTGATTTGACAGAACTGTATAGACTTGGGAGCTGAGTTATATATAAATCAGTGAGCTACTCGATGGTGTATTCATAATCATAGCAAAAGTCTAAGGCAAACCTAACATTATTCAGCAAAAACTTAACCTAGGCTCACGTTTCTAACACATCTTCGTCAGTTAACACAGTAATATCTTACAAAAACTCATCATTTCTCTAACAAATTAACGTTAATTTTACATTGACATAGTAATATTTAACAAGGATTTATCATAATCTTGACCAATTATCATACAAACCACCGAATAATTGTAAACATAACAAAGTTTTATCCAAACATAACACAAAAATAAGTTCTTTATATACTAACCATCGAATATATGCTTAACCAACAAAGCTTTAGCGTCAATAAAGCTACCATATCATAACCGCAACTAAGAATATAATGTACAAATGCAAACTTAACATACCTCGTGTATGAATAATCAGCTAACATCCTGAAAATTCCCTACTTATCAAAGGTAAAGTAGCTAATAGGTCATACAATACTCGATATGTTCCTACTTTTCTCACATATCAGCAACAGGTAAAGCCGTATCATCTAACAAAATCCCTTAACAAAGTGACCAATCTATCAAAGATACCAACATCTGGAACTATGAATTAACACCATCTTCATCAAAGTGTCACTCGTTTTGAGTATAACATCAATTGAACTATGAATAAGCATAGACATTAGCAAAATTCTAGGGCAAACCTAACATTACCCAACAAAAACTTAATCTAGGCTCACGTTTCTAACACATCATCGTCAGTTAACACAGTAATATCTTACAAAACTCATCATTTCTCTAACAAATCAGTGTTAATTTCACATTGTCATAGTAATATTTAACATAACGTACCTAACTTACGAATAAACAGTTTTCATTAATCAAGAGTATCTAAAGCAACACATAACCTTCCGAGAGAAAACCCAGGGGGATGTGCTCCTTGTAACACCTAACGCTTTCATGAGGTAACATGAAATATTTTTATCCTTACCCTATTTTAGACCCCGCCCCCTTTCAGAAAATATCATTTCAAAACTGTTAGATTAAACAACCAACGCCTCATACAGAGGCGATTTGATAGCACTGTAAGCACTGTTGAGAGATGCACGAAGACCCATCTCGGGGTACCCTGAAGAGGGTGTAAGCGGTAAGGGCACAGCCCTTTGGGCTGAGCCCTTATGTAACAGGTAAAGACGTATTATCTAACAAAATCCCTTAACAAAGTGATCAATCTATCAAAGATACCAGCATCTCGACCTATGAATTGACACTATCTTCATCAAAGTGTCACACGTCTCTAGTATAACATCATTTGAACTATGAATAAACGTAGACATTAGCAAAATTCTCGGGCAAACCTGACATTACTCAACAAAAACTTAACCTAGGCTCACGTTTCTAACACATCATCGTCAGTTAACACAGTAATATCTTACAAAACTCATCATTTCTCTACCAAATCAGTGTTAATTTCACCCTGTCATAGTAATATTTAACATAACATACCTAACTTACGAATAAACAGGTTTCATTAACCAAGAGTATCTAAAGCAACACACCACCTCCCGAGAGAAAACCCAGGAGGGATGCGCCCCCCTGAAAGGGTGTGAATCTTGAGAGGGGGGATCACCCCGAAGGGGTGTAAGCGGGCTCTGGGCCTCAGCCCGAAGGGCTGAGGCCTTACCCCTCCTTCGATGCCCGCTTACACCCCCTTAGGGGTGACCCACCACCCAAAACTATATATTGACGTAGAAAGCTGAAATTTGGTGAGAGAATTCAGACTTGGTATGGGAATTCAAGGAGTTGGCTCCGGCACCGGTGCTGGAGCAGCTGCGGTGCCGAGTTAATAAACAGTCGTATAACAACAATGTTGATGGCCTTATAAGGGTTATCGAGGTCGTAGAGTTCGAATATGATTGTTATAAGTCCGTGTAGGGTGTCTAGGACCCCCATTAGGGGGTCCCGACTGAAAAAAAAGAGCACAGAGTGCAAAAAACAAAGGAGGAATGAAGAAGGATGAAAGAGGAATGAGGAAGGAAGAAGAATGAGGAAGGTGGAAGAAGAATGAGGAAGGAGGAGTAGGAGTTGACAGCTGCACCGGTGCTGGCTCCGGTGCGGTGCCGATTTATTAAATATTTGTGTAATGATGCAATATTGGTGTCCTTATATATGTTATCGGGTCTGTAGATTTCGAAAATAATGGTTTCAGAACCATCAAGAAATAAAAAATAAATAAATAAATAAATAAAAATAAAATTTCTTATTCTTTTTATGTTTATAACTTACAAATTTACGTTTTTACATACCCTAAAGCAGTAAATCACTAAATCAAACCACCATTCAAGCCCTATCCAGCCACCCTCCTGACCATCTGTGATCTATTGATCTATTGATTAAGGTCACATTTTGAGTATCATTTTTGGATAAACATAACATAAAATCAAGTTCTTTATACAAAGATCAGACAATATATGCTGACGTAACAAAGTTTTCACAGTAATAAAGCTTACTTAGCATCATCTGAACTATGAATATAACCCACAACGAGAAACTTAGCCCATCTTAGACAGGAATAAATGGTTAACGTTAACAAAGTTTCACACTTAACACCAGTAAAGTAACTAACATAACATCCAAAAACGTAACTTATTCACACTTTGTCAAGTGTGTCTCTAACATAACAATGTTAATTTTACATTAACATGGTGATATGTAACAAAAATTAGCCATAACCGTGTGTAATTATCATACAGACCGATGAGTATACTCTAACGTAACAAAGTTTTCACATTAATAAAGCTAACATAGCATCAACTGAACTAAGAATATAATGTACAAAGGCAAGCCAGACACATCTTAAGCAAGAATAAACTGCTAACCTTAACAAAGATCCACACTTAACACTAGCATAATACCTATTGGGTAAAGACAAACAAAGTAAAGTTTTTATTCTCTGTAAAGCTAAACTATGAACATAACATACTTAACACACAGCGGCTACACGAATAAACAGCCAGCCCCAACATCTTAAACAACAAAGCGTACATAAGGGGGCAGTAAAACATGTTTTCAGGTGTATAACATATAATTTCCAATAAAAAGAACATTAAATAAATAAATACATTCGTACATATAAGTTTTTAAATATATTAAACCATCTAATCAGGTAGACATAGGATTCTGTATAAATTGAGCAAGTTCTATATGTTTCTCCAGAGATTCAACACCGTCAGAAAGATGTAAGCATAAATACAACTTGCTGCACTAAACCATTTTTCTGCATATTTCGGTTCAACAGCACTCACTCGCTCCCGCCAGCGAGAAGTAAACGTATCCTGGCTGATAGTTATTAAGGCATTTCTGTATACTGCATTATACGGGAATCCACATGTTTCAGTGTAAATATCGTAGATTACACCATGAGCTATATGAATTAAGTCCTCGAGTATGGCAACACCTTTAAGATGAGACTTTAAGTCGTTTTTCATGTTAAACAAAGCTGTTATATTTGCAGATGTCTGAACAGTGAAACCTATACACGTACGCATGAATGTGACAGCATCATTAGGTTTCCAATAGTTGCGTACATCAATACTTTTAACATTGTCAGATGCAGTGAAAGCAACATCTATTCTATTATAGCCGCTCAAACTGTCACCTCTGATTTCATCAAGAGACGATGTCACAGATGACACATACTCAGCCTTTATCCAAGCTTCGAGGCTGTCGATAATCTTGAGGAATTCTTCAACTGATATGATTAAAGGTATATTACTTGCACCACCAATTGGAACACAGGTAATATATTGCTCTCCATTCGTTTTACGAAAAAATGTAAATGACACATCATTGGGTATTACAAAGATCCTCGTAAAGAGGACGTCTGTAGAAGCAGAACGAGAGGTCATCATATCAACACAGCGAAAAATGTCTTACTGGCGAAATTCGTATGTATAAACAACCCTTATAGGTAATGAGATTCTTTCTTTCAACCAATCAGAAGAAAGTAAACAAGAATACGGCGTACGAATGAACCATATCAGTTCAAAAGGGTATATATTCTCGAGGTTGTTCGAGCTGTTGTTGTTGTTGTTGTTGTTGCTGTGGCTGTTGTTGTTATTGTTGTTGTTGTTGTAGAGGTAAGGTTCCTGTGTTATATTTCAACGTCTCATTTATCACAACATTGATTAATTATCATACTGATCAACGAATATACTCTAGCGTAATAAGGTTTCCACATCAATAAAGCTAACATGATGTAACATGAACTAAGAAAATAATGTACAACGACAAACCTGACACACCTTAAGCCCTAATAAACTGCTATCATGATTCCGAGCACACCAACACTGATCCGTCCTTATCCCATATATAGATTATATTCCAAGTTTCAGACCTATAACTCTATTCCTTCATATCGAAAAGGGTGGTAGCGGTCCGGGTGTTCTGATACTACTATATATATATATATATATATATATATATATATATATATATATATATATATATATATATATAGATATATATATATAGAGAAGTTATATATATATATATATAAATATATATATATTACTATAGTATATATATATATATGTTATATATATATATATTATTATTATTGTTATATATTATTATTATATATATATATATATATATATATATTATATATATATATATATATATATATATATATATATATATATATATATATATATATATATATATATATATATATATATATATATATATATATATATATATATATATATATATATATATATTATATATATATATATATATATATATATATATATATATATATATATATATATATATATATATATATATATATATATTTTTTTTTTTTTAAATAAAAAAAAGTTGATTTTTTTTAATTTTTTTTTATCTTTTATTTTTAAAATTTTTTTTAGGCAAATTTTCTTTTTCTAAATTACTAATTAGTTCTAATTATCACCTAATTAATATTAAGTATATTTCATCTATATGATATGTAAATTCATCAATATAGCATTGTGAATTAATAAAATTATATATTAATACACTATGAATATAGCTTCAAATCACTTTTAATAAAGAAGTAAATAAAATTAGAGCACCCAGAAATTATATAATATATATATATATATATATATATATATTTTGAGTATATATATATATATATATATATATATATATATATAAAAAAATATAGGTAGTATATATATATATATATATATATATATATATATATATATATATATATATATATTTGACTATTTATAGAATTCAGACTCTATTTTTTCTAATATTTATTTGACTGGAATGCCCTTATGAATACACACTTAAAAGTCACTTTTTAATTTTAAAATAATACATAAAATCGAGTGTTAACACAAAACATCAATACACACAATTACACATATTTATTTACATATCTAAATTATATTAAATTCCACTAGCTTTCGCCGCCATAGTAACGGCCTCCTCAGGTGGGATGTTGAACAGAAAAGAAGCTCCTGCGTTAAAGAAGAGTCTGAAGTATGAAACAATTTTTCAGTTGGATGGTTGTTGATGATCCAATTTTTTATCGATATTCTTGAAAAATTTTGTACTTTTCATCATTAAATTTTGTGTCACGTCTATATTCATTTCACCTGCTATTTTATTAAAGTTATTACTATTTACAATGCAATATGATTCTATCATTTTCCTCTTGTTATTATCTGAGACATTAATGATGGGTTCCATGTTATTGATATTGATTTTATGATTAAACGTCGATCTATGATGCGTAAGTGCTGATTTCTGCTTACTGTATGTGAGATCGTATTTATGCTGGTCATTTCTTCTTTTAAAGTCAATTGTCTCTCCCACATAAATACTTCTACAGTTATAGCAAGGAATGCTATATATACATTGAGAATTCCATTCCGTAAGTTTCGATGCAATTTCGCTTTTTACATCTGTACCGGTCCCTTTAGCTCTCTCTCTACTGGAACATCATTTACAAGTTTCACAGCATACTTTGACATATTCATTTGACTTTATAAAACAACTTATTAATTTGACATTAGAACATAACTTTTTTCATTATAATTCTAATTATTTTAAACAGAAACAAGGTCTTAGTATGGGTTCACCACTTTCTCCTATTATAAGCAATTTATTCATGGAGTTGGTTGAAAAATATCATTTTTTCCCCAATCCTAACTTTGCAGGTTTACATTGGTTCAGGTACGTCGATGACGTGTTTTGTGCTATTCCTATTAATAAAAACCCTCAGGATATTCTGACATTTATCAATTCTTATAATACCAATCTACAATTCACTGTAGAAGCCCCTATCAATAATTCATTACCTTTCTTGGATACCTTGGTGAAGTGGGATGACACTGGTAACTTAACATTTTCAATATATAGAAAGAAAACTTCACAAATTAACTACATGCATTGGTATTCCTTTCATTGCTTCAACACGAAGGTAGGGACCCTCACATCTTTGTTTTTACGTGCATTACGAATTTGTTCCCCCTCAAATCTACAGACTGAAATCAATTTTTTATTTAACACTTTTAAGAATTTACAATATCCTCTCTCCATAATCAATAGAGCTTTAAAGAAAGCAAAAGCAAATTTCTACCACTCTCATAACCAGTTACCTAAAGAAAACACCACCTATCTGGCTGTCCCATATCCTCTACCAAAATGCATCAGGAAGGTTATTCCGAAGAGTATCGTTACCACCCCATCGAATGCCCTACCCCTTAAAAAAGTTTTAAAACCTAACAAATTTGCAAATAGCCCTTATTCTCAATGTATATATAGCATTCCTTGCTATAACTGTAGAAGTATTTATGTGGGAGAGACAATTGACTTTAAAAGAAGAAATGACCAGCATAAATACGATCTCACATACAGTAAGCAGAAATCAGCACTTACGCATCATAGATCGACGTTTAATCATAAAATCAATATCAATAACATGGAACCCATCATTAATGTCTCAGATAATAACAAGAGGAAAATGATAGAATCATATTGCATTGTAAATAGTAATAACTTTAATAAAATAGCAGGTGAAATGAATATAGACGTGACACAAAATTTAATGATGAAAAGTACAAAATTTTTCAAGAATATCGATAAAAAATTGGATCATCAACAACCATCCAACTGAAAAATTGTTTCATACTTCAGACTCTTCTTTAACGCAGGAGCTTCTTTTCTGTTCAACATCCCACCTGAGGAGGCCGTTACTATGGCGGCGAAAGCTAGTGGAATTTAATATAATTTAGATATGTAAATAAATATGTGTAATTGTGTGTATTGATGTTTTGTGTTAACACTCGATTTTATGTATTATTTTAAAATTAAAAAGTGACTTTTAAGTGTGTATTCATAAGGGCATTCCAGTCAAATATATATATATATTTATATATATATATATATATATATATATATATATATATATATATATATATATATATATATATATATATATATATATATATATATATATATATATATATATATATAGTATATATATATATATATATATATATATATATATATATATAATTTAAATAACTTAACTTAACTTAATTAAACTAAATAATAATTATATTTGGAAAACTTATTATTAATTAGGTGATAATTAGGATTATTTACTAATTTAAAAAAAAATAATAATAATAAATGCAATTTGTGCCTATGAAAATAAAAAATAAATAAAAAATAATTAAAAAAAATCAAAAAATCAAAAAATAAAAAAAAATAAAAAAATAAAAAATTGATTTATATATATAAAAAAATAAAAAAATCCCCAACCCAGAAAGGAGTATTGAATGCTGGAGACAAGAGTTCAATGACGATGAAGTGACAGGAACAAAGTCATTGGTGAAATAAGTGATACAAGGAGTAGTACAAAATCTTTAAGGACACCATTATTGACAGGAAATAAGGATAAACAGTGGCTGTCTGCAACAGAGGAAAAGAAAAACGGTAACCGGATTACGGAAATAAGGAGGATGGATACCAAAAGGAAGAATTTTAGAACTAGATAAAAAGCTTTGTATTAAATCTTATCGAAACTTCTCGATATGATCAACACTACAGCAAAAAAAAAAAAAAAAAAAATCCAACAATGTTGAGATAAGGAAAGGTCGCCAGTGGAGAGCTACTTGCGAGTCCATAATGCCTATCTAAGATAACAATGGAAGATTTAAGATGTTTCCAAATTTTCCTCTAGAGTCTAGAGTCTAGACCAGTGCTTTCCAAAGTGTGTGCTGCAGGTTCCCTACAGAGGTGACGCCAAACATTAGAAAAATTTCATTATTCTATTTACGTTTTCAATTTAATATTCTAATAAAAATAAAATAACTGATTTTTAAAAGAAAATATATTTTGAACTTGACATAGGGAGCCTTCGGTAAAC
>JABUQX010018187.1:30000-42609 GCA_015478945.1 Trachelipus rathkii
CATTCAATATCTTTTCTTAACTTATAATCCTTCTCCTGTTAAACTCATTCCTCTTCTGGGTTCCTTCGATAATCTTCTTATCTTTGTATCCTCTTCTATCTCTTCAAGTCTTGCGCAGGAAAGGCCATCACTCACGACGAGGAATCGCTTTTGACACTTTGATGCTGCAAACTGGTCGGACTTGTGGTCGTACTTTTTTGATTTCCCATGGAATGACTACTGCTTTGGTGGGAGTGGTCTTTGGGAATGTGCAGAACGCACAACCGTGGCAATTCTCTCTGGCATGGAGTAGTAAATTTCATATTCTTTCCTTTCAAAACAAGCTAACAAACCTTGATTTAACTCTGCTTGTTCCTGTGCTACCTGCCGCAGGGACGTTGCCTACAAGAATTACCTTCATATTCAAGCTCCAGAAACTAAAGATTTTTATATCTCATCCCGGAATCGTGACACTGAAAACTCTTTTCTCCGTAGAAAATGCCGTAGAAAATGCAAAAATCTTGCTGGTTCTTCTTCCTGAAGTCCTATCTGGTATTTTGCAAAAAAATTTGCTTCTTTCTCTTTCCCTCCTCCAGTACCTTCCAATGACAAAACTGCTGTTATACATTTCTTTCAAACCTCTGCTTCTAATTCCACTTTAGACTATTCCAGAGCTATTTATCCTTCTCCACCTCCTTTCAACTCATTTGTCTAATATAGCAATTTCTTCTAAAGATGTTATTTCTGCTATCTCTGAGCTTAATTAGCATAGTTACGGATAATGCATCAAATATAATCAGAACCTTTGAAAAGTTAAAGAGGAACAATGAGAAAGAACTTGGGGAATTGGTCACTGATACAAAATTTATTGAATGTCAAAATAAAGAAGTACTAGTTCATTTTCAGAACGAATATAATAAGAGTATGAAAAGATTATCTTCCAATGACGTTAATATTGAGTGCACGCATGAGGTGGCGAGTTTCACACTTTACAATATCCTTATAGCAATTCTTATAAACAAGGCAAGATAAATAGCAAAAGTAGTGCAAGCAAAAAATTAATAGAAGTTTCAAATCGTCAAGCTGGGAAAGTGAGGTACACTTGAAGTTTATCTCCCCAACAGTCAATGAGAACAAATTGAAACACTTAGAATTATTAAAATATCCTTACCTTGCAACAAAGAAAATTTAAACAGAGGACTTGACTGCTGGAAATTGTTATAGATAATGGAAGTATCTAATTAATTTATTAGAAAATAAAAAGATTTTATCAAATGGCAAAAAATTCCCTTAGAGAGGGGGGGAAAAAGGAAAGAAAGATAACTAAAAACAAAATATATTTTCGGCCATCTATGTTGATCCATAGTTCAGAATCTTCTTCAGACTGACGATCTGATATTAAAAGCAAGGAATGTTCTTTGTGAACTAAGACTTAAAATGAATAACACTATCGAACGAGAATCTAAAGTCGGAGTCAGATGGTTCATCAGTTTTAGGAATTTTTTTCTGTGGTATCTTGTTAGGTGAAGATGAAGAAGCCAATGTTGATAGGCAATGGGACCAACTGGAGGACGCAGAAAAGAGATTGAAAAATGAGTCATTTGATAAAAGCACTTCAAACCAAAATTCCTTTGAAAAATATAAAGCAAATTATATAAGACATTAAATGTCACCAAATATTGACCGGAAATCAATCTTAACAGTTACGGAGGCAATCCATCATCATCCAAAATTTTTTGCAAGATAGTGCTTAAACAGTTACACTCAAGTAAGTGTTGTGCACTTATTTTCGGATTTAAAAATAATAAAATCGAATTTAAGGCCGCCGTTATAGGAGGATATGCTTGAAGCAGTTTTATTTTTGAGAAAACTTTTGAATGAAATTATATTACATATGTTCAGATAATTCAAAGAGGAATTATTTTAAAAGTTTGGAAAAAGTAAGTTATAATTTGTTTTATTTAAAAAAAAAAAAATTGAAATAAAGGTATTACTAACAACCAATCTAAAAATTTTATAACTTAGAGAATTAATGATGTGTAAATGGAGATGAAATTATAACTAAGAACTGAAGCCAGAGTCGGAGCCAGAGCTGGTAAAAAATTTACCAACTCTGCAGCTCATCAACATACAAGGAAAACTTGGCCGCCGCTGGGATGGTAGTTACGACGTCATTGAATCCGAGAGCAAATAAGAATACACTTAGGACACTGCCCTGCAGGACATATTTATCCAGAGTAAAGTGGCGTAATAAAACTTGTAAAAAAACTTAACATCGAACCTGGATGGATCTGTCTAACAGAAGGCATTGTATAAAGAGGAAGTTGTCCTCGGAAACTGATCATGTGAAATTTAAGGAAGACCCCCGGTTCTCCACGTTGTGCCATAAGTCTTTTCAAGGCAAAAAATAATAAAATAAAAAAAAAAAGGCACCAAGAACCATCCCGCCAGCTAAGAAGGCCTACCTAACGTCATGGTCTAGTCTCAACAAATATCCGCGGTTGAACAATGTTTGCGGAATTCAAACTGGAAGCTTGAAAAATCTTGGCGACTCTTCAAAACAGGGAGAAGGTGGTCTGCAACCATTTTCTCCGTTAATTTGCAAGTATGACAAGTCAGCGAAATTGGTCTTTGGTCGTCCGCTAGCTTCGGATCTTTACGAGGTTTGGGAGTAGAGATTACAAACGCTCCTGTCCACAAAGATGGAAAAGAGGATTAATTTCAGATCCTGTTATACAAATCCGGCAGGAATGCTGATGTAGAAGGTGAATGTGACCGACCATTATTTATGAGATGTTCGTCTGTGCAGCTTGATGCTCTTTAAGTGTAAAAAGACGGTTATAGGTATGATCTTTAACTGTTGAGAAGTCAGGTGATACAGTGTTAATTCTTAAGTTTTGAAAGGCCTCAATATAGAGGGAAGAACTCAAGTGGTAGCAAAGTTATAGCCTAATGCATCTGCACAGCTGCTGGAGCAGAGACTGTATCGGTTATATCAGGTCCATAACGGAGGGCTGTTGGAGCGCCGAGATATTTTTTTTTTTGTGCAAATCTCCACGCTGAGCAATTGAGAGTTGTGGAGTTGACAGTCAAAGTATAAGTATAAGTTTAGTATATTGTTTGTGTTTAGCGATTGATTTGGTGATATCTCGCCGAACCGCTTTGAAAGTAATCACGTTTTGGGTGATGCGGTTTTTTTTATATTGCCTTTAGATTGTTTCTTCCGGCCTTCTTGTAACCACCAAGGGGTTGCTGATCACCTACCTGCGCAAGATCGCGGTATGCAGGTTTCAGGAAGAAATTAAAGATTGCATCAGTGGTCGGAAGAGAGAAAGTGGGATAGCTTTAGCCTTATAAAAAGGGGCCCACTCCGCTTAATCGTAATGGCAGCGGGAATAAGATTCTAACATTGGACTCTGTATGAGTTGGCATAAGGCTATTGGGTAATTGTCGTCATACAAATAATTGAAGCGGAACCATGTAAAGCGATCTATAAGAAGATGGGAGCAAAAAGAGGTATCTATACAGGTGGAGGAGTGTGTATCTAAAGGTTCGTAGCTGTGAAGTCCAGTGTTAAGGAATCCCAGAGAAAAGGGAGCTATTAGATTGACAAGGATCTTAATAACCTAGGCGAGGTGATGAAGTCACCCCACAAGGAATGATAAAGTTTGAAATCTCCTAATATGACAACCGTAGGGAGAGGAGGGAAGTTGCTGGAAAAGGTCTACTAAGTCGGCCTCGGTACACTCGCTACTGAGAGCCAAGTAGATCAAACAGACGGTGAAATCGGTCGACAGATGGACTCGTGCTGCCATTGTGTGAAGTCTATTTCTAAGAGGAGCTGGAGAATAGGGGACAAATTTATGAATAAGAATTCCGGTGCCTCCCCTATCATTGTACCTTGTTCTAAAGATGCTAGCAGTGACTTGTATTCCGACAGTTGGAAGAAGTCGTGATGCCATAGTTGAAGTTCCTGCAAACATATGGCATACACTTTATTGTACATAAATTTACCAATTGGACGAGTTCTTCAAAATTTGAATAGTAGCTACGACAGTTCCATTGAAGGAAGGTGGCTATACTGTGTCGAGTACTATAAAGATGGTCTTCTTGAGACAATATCTATGCGGTTAGCTGCAATGTCAGAAGAGAAGAGGAATCGGTTTGGGCGCTTACGAGGGGCGTGGGGCCTGACGAGGAGGAGCTGTGAATCCTGGTGGTAAGAAATAGTCGTGCAACGGGGACTTAAGTTGTATAATCTGTTTGGGGGAGGAGGAGTTTCCTGTGGAATACGAAGTAAATTGAGTTCGCCCGAGTCCATATTATTGAGTGGAAGAAAAGAGATTAGAATGCTCATAATTGGGATGGGAGCGATGTTAAGTAATATTCACCGAGCATGCAGATTCAGAAGTGGGTGGAAAGTATGGGGCTGATTCCCAGAGGCTGTGCAGGAAGGTATCACCGGGAGAGGGTAACCTTTCTGTGATGGTGCTGGAGTTGAGATTGAAATCTAATAAAGATTCCTTCGGATTAACAGGGAACGCTCAGGGGTTCACAGAGGTTCTGTGAAGAACGAGAGTCTCGGGCTGGAGGATTTATCAATGAAACATCAAGTTAGGATGAATGACTTCTGGGTCCCCTTCATGACACAGGCTGCATCAGAACTCTTGGAACGTTCGTGGTATTTGCATTAAAACATTTTCCATTCACCTCTCTCAGAACCGTCAGAGGGAGAAGGGATCGTCATATCAAGCTCCATTTTTGGATTCCATGTGGTAAACAAGTGAGAATGACTAGGACAGGGGGGGGGGGCACCTTTTCGGTTGCCCAAACCGTTTGGGCACCTGTGATGTGGAGGGCGTGCCAGGCGAGGTATCGCTAGGAGTAGGCAGAGGCCTTCCAGGTGAAATGGAGGGAATCGTGGCATCAATAGGCTTAAAAAATGGAGAAAAGTTTTACTGAGGGTAACCTTAGGCTGGGTCGAGTGGTTTTTCAAAGAGCATTCACAAATACGGGCCTAAAGATTTCGTATATGTGACGAGATCACATACTAGTGCTGGAGGCCAGAGGGACAAACGAAAAAAAACCCTGACATTACTTTTAATCACTTTCTTGCATCTTAAGTTGCAACACTGATCATAAGACCATGGCAAGAATTAATGTCCCCCTTCTGATATATAATTACTATTATAGATAGTATATATATAGTATATACTATATATTATAATATATATAGAATAATAATATATATTATATAAAATATATATTAAATATATTATGATATATATAGTATAATATATATTATAATATATATATAGTATATATTATATAATATGTATTATAAATATAAGGTTAGTGGGGGCTGGATGGAGAGGAATAAACTGGAAAGGAAATTAGTAAAAAGTAAGGAGAATTAAAGTGAGCAAGACAGAGTAAGCAAAGATGGTAAGTGAGCGCTCGCTATTAATCGGTTGAATGAACAATTGAATACTGAGCCAGAATCTGGGGCACTGAAGGGAACAATTGTTAGTAGTGCAGTAAAGGAAGTGTGTGGAATGTGCTGAAAGTTGGACAGTATAGAATTGTTAACAGCGGAATGTGTAGTGAAGAAGTGATGAAAGCGTTTAAAGGTAAATAAAGAACGTGGTTGAAGTGTATCTAAAAGCAAATGAATGAACGTTTCAAAAGGAAAGGATGCTGGAATTATAAGGAGAAAAAGAAATACTAAATTAGTGCATACGTAGGAAGAAAACAAGAGGTAAATGAATTCAGTTTGTAAGAGAGAATGAGGACATATAAGAAAAGGACTCTTCTGGGGAAGGAAGCGCGTAGTTGAAGACAATGATAATAAGGGGAATCTGCTTAGAATAATGAATAGGGATGGTGCTTGTAACTGATGAAATGGAATGTGAGTGGGAGTGTGGAAAGAACACTTCGAAAATCCGCACAATATTAACTGCTCGATTGAGTGTTGGAAAAATTGTATGCGTTTTATTTAGAATGTGTGCAAGAAGAATGAAGATATTTTGTGGGGTGAAGTTATTAGTAAAGGAGGGCGGTATATGGGTAGGGTAGAAAGTGAAGAATGGTAAAATCTGCAGTATAGATGAAATTCTAGTGTTAATGATCAGAGCGGAGCAGAGATGGTGATTTGATTGGATTTGAAGTTGGGTAATAAGCGTTTATGGAGGGTAATTTGTTTCAAAGGATTGGAGGAGAGCGTAATAGTACCCTTATATAAGGGTAAGGAAGAAAAGGGGAACTGTAGAAAATAATAAGGGAAAATTTGACTTGAGTTGTTGTAGGGAAGTTAAAATAGTCTGGTATTTTGGTCGAAAGAGTACGGTGAGTGACCGAGGACTGATTGGTGAAGAAAAAGGTGCGTTAGGAGTGGTAGAGGGGTGTGTGATAAATCTTTACAGTTGAAAACATAATGATTGGAAAATGAGGGAGAAGAAGAATGAAATTATTTAATTTGTTTTTATGGATTTACAACAGGCGTATGTAGAGTTAATGAGGTGAAGTCTTTATGGCAAGGTATTAGTGAATGATCGTGTTTTGTGGTAGGCTTCTTTGATGAACAAAAAGTAGTATACGATAGTGGGAAGCCCATGTAAGAATAAATGGTGTATCAATTGGTGATTGGTGGATTTAGGAATTATATTGGAGTGAGAGCAGGGTGTGTTATGTCTCCTGGTTTATTCATGGCATAAATCGATGGGTAGAAAGAGACAGGAGAGATGGCATGGAAATTGGTGTTAGAATGAGGAGAATGGAGAATGATGGATGGTGCCTCCTAGCTTTATTAAAGTGGGAATGTTTTGGTTCTGTTGTGGCGCATCGAAGAGAGTTGAAGAGGAATTGGTCAGAGGAGGATTGGCAAGGTGTTATGTAAAAGGAGGGGTTTGAAAGTAAGCGTAGATAAGAGTAAGTGTTATGTTTTGAAGGAGGACAGTTCTCATGTGAGAGTAGCTTATGGTGAGCAGCTGGAGCAAGTGTCGAGTTTAAAAATATTTAGGGTAATGTTGGATGAGAAGAGGGATACGGATGATGCAGAGTTGTAGTAGGAAAGTTTGTGAATGGTTAAAAGGTGGCTGGTGCAATTAATGTTCAGTCTTGAGTGTGCTACAGTCTTGCAATCACTACGTTTCTTTTTGAAACTAAAACTATTACCGGTTGTTATGTATGTAACATGCTAATTAGAAATAGCGAGAAGCGTAAGGATCTATTGTTCAATGTTTCAGATGAAGAAGCTTTGGGGTGTGCTAGGTGTGAGAATGATTGATAAAGGAATGAACGTATAGAGAGTGGTGTGGTGTGAAGAAAGGGTAAATGAGAAAAGAAAAGGTATGTTGAAGATTGTTTGTTGGTCATGTGGAAGGATGAGTGATAGTTATTGTTAGGATGTAGTTGTGGTGAGTGTGTGTGGAACGCGACCGGACTGGAACCGAAGAGGAAGTGATTGAGTCGGTGAACAAAATGTCTGAAGCGAGCAGAAATGTGAGTTGGCAGAGCCGAATTGAAAAGGTGCATCGATAGAGAATGGCGGGTTTGTATGGGGGCATGGTTGTGGCCCCACCTGGGCCAGGGGATTGAACCCTTACATTGACATTTACCATACGTGGAGGGTCCGTTCAGGGTTCCATGATGCTCTATGGGTGGATTTTTCTGTCTGTTAGAGCTCGCTAACTCAATCGGTAAGAGGGCTGGTAAGGCTTGGCTTTCGTTTCGACGTTTGTGCATGTTCCTACTGGCTGTTTCTTTTCCGAAGTGCTTCGTCAGCACTTAACACCCATCTTGGGCAAAAGAGGAAGGGTGTAAGAAAAAAAGAAAGAATATATATATATATTATAGTTAATATAACGGTATTTATACGTATTATTATATATTACTTTATAGATTTGTATATTATATACGTAAATATTGTATATATATCTATATATGAGTATATATATATAAGGTATATAAAAACGAATATATATATATATAAGTAAAATATAGATTTATATCTCTAGGTATAAAAACACACCGCGCACACCCGCCCACACCTGCACTAATATAACTATTAATAAGTATATAGATATTAACTGATATATACGAGTATGTATAGATATATATATAATATGTATATAATTTAATATATTATAAATAAGTATATATATATCATATATATATATATATACTATATTAAATAGTATATATTATTATATATATATATATAGTATATATATATAATATAGGTATTATATATAATAAGATTATATATATAATATTAATAGTATAATATTCAGTATATTCAGTAATCAATTTCTGTATATGTAAATATTATATATTATCATAGTTCTAGCATATTAAATATAATATATATAGATTATTCGAAATATATATATATATTGTTAATATTATTTATATTTATAATATATTATATATTAATTTTTATATATATATATGTATATTTATAGTATATGGTGGGATAGGGTACGTTTCAGTCAGGTAGCGGCTAATAGAACTCAAATCAATATTTTACATTATTCCTTATCTTCCAAACAGATTCTCTGGCGCGTTTATCTTTTCTACTTTTGCTTTCGATCATGTGGAAAGAGTCGTATAAAAAATAATTGTATTACGACTTGTATGGTATATTATTTTATAAGATTATACGGTGGTCCCGAGGACCAGGATATTAGTAATATTAATAGTATACCAAGAATGGAAAAAATTAATTTATATAGCGATTCCTAAATGTTACTGCGCTATATTAAATGCGATATGTCCAAAAAAAGCGAGTTTTTTTTGAATTTTTGGGGACGAAAAGTTTTGTTTTAAAGAATTTGAACTTGGATTTATTTTTTTATGTGTTAATTAGTGAAGTATTATTAGAGTTTTATTTAATATAGAGTCGGCTTGGTAAATTGTGAAAGTTAATAATTTTTTTATTGCGAAGTTATTTCTGAATTTACGAATATGTGTAACCACGTTAATACTATACGAACAAAGATGTATATATTTAATATTATATCTTCGAAAGTGGACAGAGATGAAAAAACTCTAGTCAATAACAGAAGATCGATGAAATAATAAATAAATGAATTATGTATGATAAAGATAACAAAGGACAAGCCACTAGATACTTTATATCGAAAAGGCTGGTCGATCGCAGAAAGAATAATAAAAATAATAATGCCAATAATTATTGATAATGATAACAATTAAAATAATAATAAAAAATGACACATATAATAATAAGAAATTAATAATATAAGGATAATAATAAAAGAGCATATATTAAGCTACAACTAAGAATAATGAGAAGAATAAATATATAATGAATAATTAAGAATATATAATAATAGATATAATAATATAGTAAAATAATCTATAATTAATGAGTGGAAGACTACACAATATCAAATTGATTATTGTAGGATGAATCGCAATCTCGTAGGTGAAGCAACGCATCTAGGAATGAATAGACAAAATTTCCGGAGATGTAATAACTTATTTAGTTCTTGCTTTCACTTTCAGAACAAGGGAAATAAAGAGATAACGGTTAATAAGCAAATAGTTTAGATTTCTGGAAACATATGCTATTAGTTACATAAACAGATTGAAGCTCGCTGGTGTTTACTAATTACATTGTCTCACCACACAATCTAGATTAACTATGATTACCATTTATGCAGCTCAGTGTACTATTTTGAAAATGTCGACTGTGGTAATTGCAGCCTGAAAATTGTTACACAATATTCCTGATAACCCGCTAACGCTTCAACATAATGATAATGTTATTTTATACAAAAATAAGATATATATTTATAGTGCTTAGTATTTACATCTTGATCTATTTAATAAACCATATACATATGTATATTTATGCTTTATAAAATATTAATTGATATGAGGTTACATAAATCAAATCGAAACATAGTGAGATATGTGATGTTGTCTCATTTATACAAATTTCAGAGTCAACGGGCGGAACCAATGTTATCCAAGTGACTTTTATTATTTTTAAATCAAAATATTAATAATTTATATTAAATACTTAAGTAAATATTACATATAAGACACTAAGAAAGTTTTTGCGTTTTAAGGGATAATTTACCAAGTTCGAGAGGTCGGTTTTAATGAACGACTCTTAAAAATGGATGATTTCCCCGTTATTTAAATATTGCCGTATTAATTTGTAATTTTTTATTATTATTTTGAATTGCTGATTTTTGTTACATAATATACATTATTATATTTTAATTTTCATAATAATTAATAATGATGCTCATTTTTTAAAGGACGATACAGCAATTTTCGAACTATAGGAATCCTTTTAATTGATTGTTCCAAGTTTCAACTAGACGAGATCTTTTCTCTATAAAATATTACAACTAAGGAAATTTATGACTATATAATTTCATTAGTTTCTAATTAGCTGCTATATTTTATTTATCTTGAGATATTAATCATTATTAATCCCGAGTCTTGTAGTTTGAAATTTTATAAATATCCCTAGTATTCAAATATTTTCCCAAATTCTTTTTTTATTGTCGCCTCAAATTTTCCCTTGCGTAGCTGAAAAACGTTTTATGTATTAGTGAATGTTTTATTGTTTATATGATAAATTAAAAAATACAAAATTCATGTGCTTACTACGTAGAGACTTACTTTTATAATATATTCATTACTTTTAAGACTCAACCCATAGAGAGAAGAGTGATGATGAGAGATTAAGATAATAACAAAACCATCGAAGAACTATCTCCACTCTTATAAATAAACTGATCATGAAAATTAAAAAACGAAATTAAAAAAGATTGCGACTGGAGAGTGATTGCACAGAATTCGGTTTGGTGATTAAAGAACGAATTCCAACCAAATAAGACCTTAGGCGAATCGGAGATTAATCCAAGACTGCGATACGTAATTCTATTAAGAATACACTTCAACTATATAATCGAGACTCGTGTTGTCTCGACATATAATTGAGTCATCAATAGAACAACTCAATCAGATGAGACTGATTTGCTATACAATGCCAAAATTACTTATCAAAAGAATGACATAAGTAATAAGAATCAAAAAACTGAAGCCTTTTTTACTAAAATAACAAGAGAATAGGGATATTGGAAGTGGGGCTGTACATAAGCCATTGGGTGTCTATACACGTTTTGTCCAGGAAGGCTATTTATGAATATATAGTAGCTATATCAAATTTGTAAAAATATGGTTTCTAACGGAAGGAAAATTTCAATGGTTCCGTTGAGAATTTAAAAAAAAAAGCTATTTCTTCTAGCTAAATTTAAACATTCGGGAAGACCCTTCTAAACAGCGCTGAACCTCTAACCTGAAGTTTAAGCTCACTTGAGTGAAGGCTAGCTTCATTCAGAGATATTAATTGACTACCTGGTAGTAGCATTATAAAGAATCTCCGTAGACTATCTCTTATCTGGAACCGGAAATGCAAAGGATAGGGACGGTTCACTGATGAAAGTGGCAGCAAATTCAAGTATTAGAATGGAATGCTTTTCCTGCGCTTGTCCTTTGTATAGTCCGGACCTGGAAGAGATGAAGTGCTCACTGCGGGTTGCTGATCTAACATTATAAGCAATTTAGAAATCTTAAAGTTATAATTTTTATTGAATGTTTTTTGACAATTTTAAAATATCAAAAGATAGCAAATTCAAATCCATAGTACAACATATAATAAATTTGTGAGGGAACTAATTTTAGATTTTCGGTTAAAGAGATCATTAAGAAGTGTTACAAAAGGAACGCTCAAGGGTCTAAAAAATCTACATATTGTTCGAATCTGATCGATGTTATCTCAAGAGAATTTACATAATAATTGTAATTTGTTTTAATTAAAGATAATTAACAACTTCAACAACAACTATCAGATTTCTTTTCAGAATTTCGGTGATTATTTTGATGTAAATTTTATTTTTCTAGGACAATTTTGAACTAGGTTCTCTGTTTAATGAGAAATTTTGAAATTCAGCTGAAGTTCAAAAACTTGACTCTTTTCCGATCTTAAATAGAAGGTGTATATGACATCGTAAGTCAATGAAGATGGCTAGAGTGGTACAGACCAACCTGAGATGAGTAAACCAGAGTCTGGCTCTAACAATTGAGCACCTGGGTTACAACTAAGGGAGGATGTCGGAAAACTTCTCAAAATAATAATTCTCAAAAATCGATGAGGCCTTATATTTGAACAGGTTAATTTCGATATGTTTATAATTAAGTATTTCATATTGTATCTGATGTGCAGTTACCAGCTTGTTCAGTTTTATATTCTGTTAGTAGTATGATTAAGGAAGTTGAAATTTCAAAACTTCTGTCATAAAGAGAGATAAAATCGATATTGCTGGTTAACTATATCAGTATTACCTTTTTCAGAATTTGGAAAGGTTCTTGTGTAAAGTATATATATTATAGTTATATGTAGATTTATAGCAAGTTTTGTTATTATATATGATTATTTACAAATAATATTTTTATTATATTAATTTATAAGTTATTTATATTTTTAAAATAATATTATATATAATACTATATATAAATAACGAAATATGATAAAGTTTACTTGGTTGATAAATTTGTACAGAATAATTAGTTTTGACATGAATTACAGTT